>JAJLRB010001702.1:0-157721 GCA_020976825.1 Odocoileus hemionus
TGACTCCTCTTGAACATTGACAGGAATCCCAGTATCCCTGTGGCTACTGGAAAGGGACCCTGGGTCTCCCGACTCACCTCGAGAAGCGTCCCTTTTGCCCTGCCAAGCCTCGAAGAGACTCCTGAGGTGTCCCTCGTAACTCGACAGGAGTCCTGACTTCGTTGAACAAACACGAGGGTTGAAGGGCCATCCCCGCCGTAAGTCGAGAATGTACCCCAGGTCCCCGCCGCAACTCGAGAAAAACCATGAGACTTCCCCCTCCAAGCGAGATGAGGCCCGATTCCCCTGCACTGCATGCAGAGCAATTCCGTGAGCCCCCTGAAACATGTCAGGAGCCTCGACTTGCTTGATGGATGTCGAGACAGTCCGCAAAAACACTGTCACAAGTAGAGAGGGACCCTGAGGTCACACCAGCATCGCGAAGGAGCTCCATGGGCCCCAAATCAACTCGAGATGAGGCCCGCTTCCCCTGCATTGACTCCAGAGCCATCCCCCGTTCCCCATCAAACACGACCTGAGGCTTGACTCCCTTTAGGCAACTCCAGAGGTTCCCCGAGAACAACGGGCCAAGTCTAGAGGAGTACCAAGTTCAGCAGAGCAACTCGAGGACTGCTCCGTGTACCCCAAATTGCCTCGAGATGAGAGCTGATTCCCTGGCTTAGACTCAAGACGTAGGCCACCTTTCCACAAGCCCCTCAAGAGGAGGCTTCTCTCAGCAATAGGTATGAGGGAGGGACCCTGAGATTGCTGCCTCAATGGGCATATACACCGAGAAGCCCTGACTCGAAAGGAGGCCGGGTTTCCTTGCAGTGGCTTGAATACAGTCTAGTCTTTCATCTCACAAGGTGAAGGGATGTCTGCACCACCTGTGGAGTCCCTAGAGAAAGCCCTAGGTCCCCGACTCCTTTCGACGGAATGCCTCACATGCCTCTGACACCTCGAGAGGCACGCAGAGCTCACTGCTTCAAAATTTGACGGAGCCTGACTCCTCTTGAACATTGACAGGAATCCCAGTATCCCTGTGGCTACTGGAAAGGGACCCTGGGTCTCCCGACTCACCTCGAGAAGCGTCCCTTTTGCCCTGCCAAGCCTCGAAGAGACTCCTGAGGTGTCCCTCGTAACTCGACAGGAGTCCTGACTTCGTTGAACAAACACGAGGGTTGAAGGGCCATCCCCGCCGTAAGTCGAGAATGTACCCCAGGTCCCCGCCGCAACTCGAGAAAAACCATGAGACTTCCCCCTCCAAGCGAGATGAGGCCCGATTCCCCTGCACTGCATGCAGAGCAATTCCGTGAGCCCCCTGAAACATGTCAGGAGCCTCGACTTGCTTGATGGATGTCGAGACAGTCCGCAAAAACACTGTCACAAGTAGAGAGGGACCCTGAGGTCACACCAGCATCGCGAAGGAGCTCCATGGGCCCCAAATCAACTCGAGATGAGGCCCGCTTCCCCTGCATTGACTCCAGAGCCATCCCCCGTTCCCCATCAAACACGACCTGAGGCTTGACTCCCTTTAGGCAACTCCAGAGGTTCCCCGAGAACAACGGGCCAAGTCTAGAGGAGTACCAAGTTCAGCAGAGCAACTCGAGGACTGCTCCGTGTACCCCAAATTGCCTCGAGATGAGAGCTGATTCCCTGGCTTAGACTCAAGACTAGGCCACCTTTCCACAAGCCCCTCAAGAGGAGGCTTCTCTCAGCAATAGGTATGAGGGAGGGACCCTGAGATTGCTGCCTCAATGGGCATATACACCGAGAAGCCCTGACTCGAAAGGAGGCCGGGTTTCCTTGCAGTGGCTTGAATACAGTCTAGTCTTTCATCTCACAAGGTGAAGGGATGTCTGCACCACCTGTGGAGTCCCTAGAGAAAGCCCTAGGTCCCCGACTCCTTTCGACGGAATGCCTCACATGCCTCTGACACCTCGAGAGGCACGCAGAGCTCACTGCTTCAAAATTTGACGGAGCCTGACTCCTCTTGAACATTGACAGGAATCCCAGATCCCTGTGGCTACTGGAAAGGGACCCTGGGTCTCCCGACTCACCTCGAGAAGCGTCCCTTTTGCCCTGCCAAGCCTCGAAGAGACTCCTGAGGTGTCCCTCGTAACTCGACAGGAGTCCTGACTTCGTTGAACAAACACGAGGGTTGAAGGGCCATCCCCGCCGTAAGTCGAGAATGTACCCCAGGTCCCCGCCGCAACTCGAGAAAAACCATGAGACTTCCCCCTCCAAGCGAGATGAGGCCCGATTCCCCTGCACTGCATGCAGAGCAATTCCGTGAGCCCCCTGAAACATGTCAGGAGCCTCGACTTGCTTGATGGATGTCGAGACAGTCCGCAAAAACACTGTCACAAGTAGAGAGGGACCCTGAGGTCACACCAGCATCGCGAAGGAGCTCCATGGGCCCCAAATCAACTCGAGATGAGGCCCGCTTCCCCTGCATTGACTCCAGAGCCATCCCCCGTTCCCCATCAAACACGACCTGAGGCTTGACTCCCTTTAGGCAACTCCAGAGGTTCCCCGAGAACAACGGGCCAAGTCTAGAGGAGTACCAAGTTCAGCAGAGCAACTCGAGGACTGCTCCGTGTACCCCAAATTGCCTCGAGATGAGAGCTGATTCCCTGGCTTAGACTCAAGACGTAGGCCACCTTTCCACAAGCCCCTCAAGAGGAGGCTTCTCTCAGCAATAGGTATGAGGGAGGGACCCTGAGATTGCTGCCTCAATGGGCATATACACCGAGAAGCCCTGACTCGAAAGGAGGCCGGGTTTCCTTGCAGTGGCTTGAATACAGTCTAGTCTTTCATCTCACAAGGTGAAGGGATGTCTGCACCACCTGTGGAGTCCCTAGAGAAAGCCCTAGGTCCCCGACTCCTTTCGACGGAATGCCTCACATGCCTCTGACACCTCGAGAGGCACGCAGAGCTCACTGCTTCAAAATTTGACGGAGCCTGACTCCTCTTGAACATTGACAGGAATCCCAGTATCCCTGTGGCTACTGGAAGGGGACCCTGGGTCTCCCGACTCACCTCGAGAAGCGTCCCTTTTGCCCTGCCAAGCCTCGAAGAGACTCCTGAGGTGTCCCTCGTAACTCGACAGGAGTCCTGACTTCGTTGAACAAACACGAGGGTTGAAGGGCCATCCCCGCCGTAAGTCGAGAATGTACCCCAGGTCCCCCCGCCGCAACTCGAGAAAAACCATGAGACTTCCCCCTCCAAGCGAGATGAGGCCCGATTCCCCTGCACTGCATGCAGAGCAATTCCGTGAGCCCCCTGAAACATGTCAGGAGCCTCGACTTGCTTGATGGATGTCGAGACAGTCCGCAAAAACACTGTCACAAGTAGAGAGGGACCCTGAGGTCACACCAGCATCGCGAAGGAGCTCCATGGGCCCCAAATCAACTCGAGATGAGGCCCGCTTCCCCTGCATTGACTCCAGAGCCATCCCCCGTTCCCCATCAAACACGACCTGAGGCTTGACTCCCTTTAGGCAACTCCAGAGGTTCCCCGAGAACAACGGGCCAAGTCTAGAGGAGTACCAAGTTCAGCAGAGCAACTCGAGGACTGCTCCGTGTACCCCAAATTGCCTCGAGATGAGAGCTGATTCCCTGGCTTAGACTCAAGACGTAGGCCAACTTTCCACAAGCCCCTCAAGAGGAGGCTTCTCTCAGCAATAGGTATGAGGGAGGGACCCTGAGATTGCTGCCTCAATGGGCATATACACCGAGAAGCCCTGACTCGAAAGGAGGCCGGGTTTCCTTGCAGTGGCTTGAATACAGTCTAGTCTTTCATCTCACAAGGTGAAGGGATGTCTGCACCACCTGTGGAGTCCCTAGAGAAAGCCCTAGGTCCCCGACTCCTTTCGACGGAATGCCTCACATGCCTCTGACACCTCGAGAGGCACGCAGAGCTCACTGCTTCAAAATTTGACGGAGCCTGACTCCTCTTGAACATTGACAGGAATCCCAGTATCCCTGTGGCTACTGGAAAGGGACCCTGGGTCTCCCGACTCACCTCGAGAAGCGTCCCTTTTGCCCTGCCAAGCCTCGAAGAGACTCCTGAGGTGTCCCTCGTAACTCGACAGGAGTCCTGACTTCGTTGAACAAACACGAGGGTTGAAGGGCCATCCCCGCCGTAAGTCGAGAATGTACCCCAGGTCCCCGCCGCAACTCGAGAAAAACCATGAGACTTCCCCCTCCAAGCGAGATGAGGCCCGATTCCCCTGCACTGCATGCAGAGCAATTCCGTGAGCCCCCTGAAACATGTCAGGAGCCTCGACTTGCTTGATGGATGTCGAGACAGTCCGCAAAAACACTGTCACAAGTAGAGAGGGACCCTGAGGTCACACCAGCATCGCGAAGGAGCTCCATGGGCCCCAAATCAACTCGAGATGAGGCCCGCTTCCCCTGCATTGACTCCAGAGCCATCCCCCGTTCCCCATCAAACACGACCTGAGGCTTGACTCCCTTTAGGCAACTCCAGAGGTTCCCCGAGAACAACGGGCCAAGTCTAGAGGAGTACCAAGTTCAGCAGAGCAACTCGAGGACTGCTCCGTGTACCCCAAATTGCCTCGAGATGAGAGCTGATTCCCTGGCTTAGACTCAAGACGTAGGCCACCTTTCCACAAGCCCCTCAAGAGGAGGCTTCTCTCAGCAATAGGTATGAGGGAGGGACCCTGAGATTGCTGCCTCAATGGGCATATACACCGAGAAGCCCTGACTCGAAAGGAGGCCGGGTTTCCTTGCAGTGGCTTGAATACAGTCTAGTCTTTCATCTCACAAGGTGAAGGGATGTCTGCACCACCTGTGGAGTCCCTAGAGAAAGCCCTAGGTCCCCGACTCCTTTCGACGGAATGCCTCACATGCCTCTGACACCTCGAGAGGCACGCAGAGCTCACTGCTTCAAAATTTGACGGAGCCTGACTCCTCTTGAACATTGACAGGAATCCCAGTATCCCTGTGGCTACTGGAAAGGGACCCTGGGTCTCCCGACTCACCTCGAGAAGCGTCCCTTTTGCCCTGCCAAGCCTCGAAGAGACTCCTGAGGTGTCCCTCGTAACTCGACAGGAGTCCTGACTTCGTTGAACAAACACGAGGGTTGAAGGGCCATCCCCGCCGTAAGTCGAGAATGTACCCCAGGTCCCCGCCGCAACTCGAGAAAAACCATGAGACTTCCCCCTCCAAGCGAGATGAGGCCCGATTCCCCTGCACTGCATGCAGAGCAATTCCGTGAGCCCCCTGAAACATGTCAGGAGCCTCGACTTGCTTGATGGATGTCGAGACAGTCCGCAAAAACACTGTCACAAGTAGAGAGGGACCCTGAGGTCACACCAGCATCGCGAAGGAGCTCCATGGGCCCCAAATCAACTCGAGATGAGGCCCGCTTCCCCTGCATTGACTCCAGAGCCATCCCCCGTTCCCCATCAAACACGACCTGAGGCTTGACTCCCTTTAGGCAACTCCAGAGGTTCCCCGAGAACAACGGGCCAAGTCTAGAGGAGTACCAAGTTCAGCAGAGCAACTCGAGGACTGCTCCGTGTACCCCAAATTGCCTCGAGATGAGAGCTGATTCCCTGGCTTAGACTCAAGACGTAGGCCACCTTTCCACAAGCCCCTCAAGAGGAGGCTTCTCTCAGCAATAGGTATGAGGGAGGGACCCTGAGATTGCTGCCTCAATGGGCATATACACCGAGAAGCCCTGACTCGAAAGGAGGCCGGGTTTCCTTGCAGTGGCTTGAATACAGTCTAGTCTTTCATCTCACAAGGTGAAGGGATGTCTGCACCACCTGTGGAGTCCCTAGAGAAAGCCCTAGGTCCCCGACTCCTTTCGACGGAATGCCTCACATGCCTCTGACACCTCGAGAGGCACGCAGAGCTCACTGCTTCAAAATTTGACGGAGCCTGACTCCTCTTGAACATTGACAGGAATCCCAGTATCCCTGTGGCTACTGGAAAGGGACCCTGGGTCTCCCGACTCACCTCGAGAAGCGTCCCTTTTGCCGCCAAGCCTCGAAGAGACTCCTGAGGTGTCCCTCGTAACTCGACAGGAGTCCTGACTTCGTTGAACAAACACGAGGGTTGAAGGGCCATCCCCGCCGTAAGTCGAGAATGTACCCCAGGTCCCCGCCGCAACTCGAGAAAAACCATGAGACTTCCCCCTCCAAGCGAGATGAGGCCCGATTCCCCTGCACTGCATGCAGAGCAATTCCGTGAGCCCCCTGAAACATGTCAGGAGCCTCGACTTGCTTGATGGATGTCGAGACAGTCCGCAAAAACACTGTCACAAGTAGAGAGGGACCCTGAGGTCACACCAGCATCGCGAAGGAGCTCCATGGGCCCCAAATCAACTCGAGATGAGGCCCGCTTCCCCTGCATTGACTCCAGAGCCATCCCCCGTTCCCCATCAAACACGACCTGAGGCTTGACTCCCTTTAGGCAACTCCAGAGGTTCCCCGAGAACAACGGGCCAAGTCTAGAGGAGTACCAAGTTCAGCAGAGCAACTCGAGGACTGCTCCGTGTACCCCAAATTGCCTCGAGATGAGAGCTGATTCCCTGGCTTAGACTCAAGACGTAGGCCACCTTTCCACAAGCCCCTCAAGAGGAGGCTTCTCTCAGCAATAGGTATGAGGGAGGGACCCTGAGATTGCTGCCTCAATGGGCATATACACCGAGAAGCCCTGACTCGAAAGGAGGCCGGGTTTCCTTGCAGTGGCTTGAATACAGTCTAGTCTTTCATCTCACAAGGTGAAGGGATGTCTGCACCACCTGTGGAGTCCCTAGAGAAAGCCCTAGGTCCCCGACTCCTTTCGACGGAATGCCTCACATGCCTCTGACACCTCGAGAGGCACGCAGAGCTCACTGCTTCAAAATTTGACGGAGCCTGACTCCTCTTGAACATTGACAGGAATCCCAGTATCCCTGTGGCTACTGGAAAGGGACCCTGGGTCTCCCGACTCACCTCGAGAAGCGTCCCTTTTGCCCTGCCAAGCCTCGAAGAGACTCCTGAGGTGTCCCTCGTAACTCGACAGGAGTCCTGACTTCGTTGAACAAACACGAGGGTTGAAGGGCCATCCCCGCCGTAAGTCGAGAATGTACCCCAGGTCCCCGCCGCAACTCGAGAAAAACCATGAGACTTCCCCCTCCAAGCGAGATGAGGCCCGATTCCCCTGCACTGCATGCAGAGCAATTCCGTGAGCCCCCTGAAACATGTCAGGAGCCTCGACTTGCTTGATGGATGTCGAGACAGTCCGCAAAAACACTGTCACAAGTAGAGAGGGACCCTGAGGTCACACCAGCATCGCGAAGGAGCTCCATGGGCCCCAAATCAACTCGAGATGAGGCCCGCTTCCCCTGCATTGACTCCAGAGCCATCCCCCGTTCCCCATCAAACACGACCTGAGGCTTGACTCCCTTTAGGCAACTCCAGAGGTTCCCCGAGAACAACGGGCCAAGTCTAGAGGAGTACCAAGTTCAGCAGAGCAACTCGAGGACTGCTCTGTGTGTACCCCCAAATTGCCTCGAGATGAGAGCTGATTCCCTGGCTTAGACTCAAGACGTAGGCCACCTTTCCACAAGCCCCTCAAGAGGAGGCTTCTCTCAGCAATAGGTATGAGGGAGGGACCCTGAGATTGCTGCCTCAATGGGCATATACACCGAGAAGCCCTGACTCGAAAGGAGGCCGGGTTTCCTTGCAGTGGCTTGAATACAGTCTAGTCTTTCATCTCACAAGGTGAAGGGATGTCTGCACCACCTGTGGAGTCCCTAGAGAAAGCCCTAGGTCCCCGACTCCTTTCGACGGAATGCCTCACATGCCTCTGACACCTCGAGAGGCACGCAGAGCTCACTGCTTCAAAATTTGACGGAGCCTGACTCCTCTTGAACATTGACAGGAATCCCAGTATCCCTGTGGCTACGGGAAAGGGACCCTGGGTCTCCCGACTCACCTCGAGAAGCGTCCCTTTTGCCCTGCCAAGCCTCGAAGAGACTCCTGAGGTGTCCCTCGTAACTCGACAGGAGTCCTGACTTGTTGAACAAACACGAGGGTTGAAGGGCCATCCCCGCCGTAAGTCGAGAATGTACCCAGGTCCCCGCCGCAACTCGAGAAAAACCATGAGACTTCCCCCTCCAAGCGAGATGAGGCCCGATTCCCCTGCACTGCATGCAGAGCAATTCCGTGAGCCCCCTGAAACATGTCAGGAGCCTCGACTTGCTTGATGGATGTCGAGACAGTCCGCAAAAACACTGTCACAAGTAGAGAGGGACCCTGAGGTCACACCAGCATCGCGAAGGAGCTCCATGGGCCCCAAATCAACTCGAGATGAGGCCCGCTTCCCCTGCATTGACTCCAGAGCCATCCCCCGTTCCCCATCAAACACGACCTGAGGCTTGACTCCCTTTAGGCAACTCCAGAGTTTCCCCGAGAACAACGGGCCAAGTCTAGAGGAGTACCAAGTTCAGCAGAGCAACTCGAGGACTGCTCCGTGTACCCCAAATTGCCTCGAGATGAGAGCTGATTCCCTGGCTTAGACTCAAGACGTAGGCCACCTTTCCACAAGCCCCTCAAGAGGAGGCTTCTCTCAGCAATAGGTATGAGGGAGGGACCCTGAGATTGCTGCCTCAATGGGCATATACACCGAGAAGCCCTGACTCGAAAGGAGGCCGGGTTTCCTTGCAGTGGCTTGAATACAGTCTAGTCTTTCATCTCACAAGGTGAAGGGATGTCTGCACCACCTGTGGAGTCCCTAGAGAAAGCCCTAGGTCCCCGACTCCTTTCGACGGAATGCCTCACATGCCTCTGACACCTCGAGAGGCACGCAGAGCTCACTGCTTCAAAATTTGACGGAGCCTGACTCCTCTTGAACATTGACAGGAATCCCAGTATCCCTGTGGCTACTGGAAAGGGACCCTGGGTCTCCCGACTCACCTCGAGAAGCGTCCCTTTTGCCCTGCCAAGCCTCGAAGAGACTCCTGAGGTGTCCCTCGTAACTCGACAGGAGTCCTGACTTCGTTGAACAAACACGAGGGTTGAAGGGCCATCCCCGCCGTAAGTCGAGAATGTACCCCAGGTCCCCGCCGCAACTCGAGAAAAACCATGAGACTTCCCCCTCCAAGCGAGATGAGGCCCGATTCCCCTGCACTGCATGCAGAGCAATTCCGTGAGCCCCCTGAAACATGTCAGGAGCCTCGACTTGCTTGATGGATGTCGAGACAGTCCGCAAAAACACTGTCACAAGTAGAGAGGGACCCTGAGGTCACACCAGCATCGCGAAGGAGCTCCATGGGCCCCAAATCAACTCGAGATGAGGCCCGCTTCCCCTGCATTGACTCCAGAGCCATCCCCCGTTCCCCATCAAACACGACCTGAGGCTTGACTCCCTTTAGGCAACTCCAGAGGTTCCCCGAGAACAACGGGCCAAGTCTAGAGGAGTACCAAGTTCAGCAGAGCAACTCGAGGACTGCTCCGTGTACCCCAAATTGCCTCGAGATGAGAGCTGATTCCCTGGCTTAGACTCAAGACGTAGGCCACCTTTCCACAAGCCCCTCAAGAGGAGGCTTCTCTCAGCAATAGGTATGAGGGAGGGACCCTGAGATTGCTGCCTCAATGGGCATATACACCGAGAAGCCCTGACTCGAAAGGAGGCCGGGTTTCCTTGCAGTGGCTTGAATACAGTCTAGTCTTTCATCTCACAAGGTGAAGGGATGTCTGCACCACCTGTGGAGTCCCTAGAGAAAGCCCTAGGTCCCCGACTCCTTTCGACGGAATGCCTCACATGCCTCTGACACCTCGAGAGGCACGCAGAGCTCACTGCTTCAAAATTTGACGGAGCCTGACTCCTCTTGAACATTGACAGGAATCCCAGTATCCCTGTGGCTACTGGAAAGGGACCCTGGGTCTCCCGACTCACCTCGAGAAGCGTCCCTTTTGCCCTGCCAAGCCTCGAAGAGACTCCTGAGGTGTCCCTCGTAACTCGACAGGAGTCCTGACTTCGTTGAACAAACACGAGGGTTGAAGGGCCATCCCCGCCGTAAGTCGAGAATGTACCCCAGGTCCCCGCCGCAACTCGAGAAAAACCATGAGACTTCCCCCTCCAAGCGAGATGAGGCCCGATTCCCCTGCACTGCATGCAGAGCAATTCCGTGAGCCCCCTGAAACATGTCAGGAGCCTCGACTTGCTTGATGGATGTCGAGACAGTCCGCAAAAACACTGTCACAAGTAGAGAGGGACCCTGAGGTCACACCAGCATCGCGAAGGAGCTCCATGGGCCCCAAATCAACTCGAGATGAGGCCCGCTTCCCCTGCATTGACTCCAGAGCCATCCCCCGTTCCCCATCAAACACGACCTGAGGCTTGACTCCCTTTAGGCAACTCCAGAGGTTCCCCGAGAACAACGGGCCAAGTCTAGAGGAGTACCAAGTTCAGCAGAGCAACTCGAGGACTGCTCCGTGTACCCCAAATTGCCTCGAGATGAGAGCTGATTCCCTGGCTTAGACTCAAGACGTAGGCCACCTTTCCACAAGCCCCTCAAGAGGAGGCTTCTCTCAGCAATAGGTATGAGGGAGGGACCCTGAGATTGCTGCCTCAATGGGCATATACACCGAGAAGCCCTGACTCGAAAGGAGGCCGGGTTTCCTTGCAGTGGCTTGAATACAGTCTAGTCTTTCATCTCACAAGGTGAAGGGATGTCTGCACCACCTGTGGAGTCCCTAGAGAAAGCCCTAGGTCCCCGACTCCTTTCGACGGAATGCCTCACATGCCTCTGACACCTCGAGAGGCACGCAGAGCTCACTGCTTCAAAATTTGACGGAGCCTGACTCCTCTTGAACATTGACAGGAATCCCAGTATCCCTGTGGCTACTGGAAAGGGACCCTGGGTCTCCCGACTCACCTCGAGAAGCGTCCCTTTTGCCCTGCCAAGCCTCGAAGAGACTCCTGAGGTGTCCCTCGTAACTCGACAGGAGTCCTGACTTCGTTGAACAAACACGAGGGTTGAAGGGCCATCCCCGCCGTAAGTCGAGAATGTACCCCAGGTCCCCGCCGCAACTCGAGAAAAACCATGAGACTTCCCCCTCCAAGCGAGATGAGGCCCGATTCCCCTGCACTGCATGCAGAGCAATTCCGTGAGCCCCCTGAAACATGTCAGGAGCCTCGACTTGCTTGATGGATGTCGAGACAGTCCGCAAAAACACTGTCACAAGTAGAGAGGGACCCTGAGGTCACACCAGCATCGCGAAGGAGCTCCATGGGCCCCAAATCAACTCGAGATGAGGCCCGCTTCCCCTGCATTGACTCCAGAGCCATCCCCCGTTCCCCATCAAACACGACCTGAGGCTTGACTCCCTTTAGGCAACTCCAGAGGTTCCCCGAGAACAACGGGCCAAGTCTAGAGGAGTACCAAGTTCAGCAGAGCAACTCGAGGACTGCTCCGTGTACCCCAAATTGCCTCGAGATGAGAGCTGATTCCCTGGCTTAGACTCAAGACGTAGGCCACCTTTCCACAAGCCCCTCAAGAGGAGGCTTCTCTCAGCAATAGGTATGAGGGAGGGACCCTGAGATTGCTGCCTCAATGGGCATATACACCGAGAAGCCCTGACTCGAAAGGAGGCCGGGTTTCCTTGCAGTGGCTTGAATACAGTCTAGTCTTTCATCTCACAAGGTGAAGGGATGTCTGCACCACCTGTGGAGTCCCTAGAGAAAGCCCTAGGTCCCCGACTCCTTTCGACGGAATGCCTCACATGCCTCTGACACCTCGAGAGGCACGCAGAGCTCACTGCTTCAAAATTTGACGGAGCCTGACTCCTCTTGAACATTGACAGGAATCCCAGTATCCCTGTGGCTACTGGAAAGGGACCCTGGGTCTCCCGACTCACCTCGAGAAGCGTCCCTTTTGCCCTGCCAAGCCTCGAAGAGACTCCTGAGGTGTCCCTCGTAACTCGACAGGAGTCCTGACTTCGTTGAACAAACACGAGGGTTGAAGGGCCATCCCCGCCGTAAGTCGAGAATGTACCCCAGGTCCCCGCCGCAACTCGAGAAAAACCATGAGACTTCCCCCTCCAAGCGAGATGAGGCCCGATTCCCCTGCACTGCATGCAGAGCAATTCCGTGAGCCCCCTGAAACATGTCAGGAGCCTCGACTTGCTTGATGGATGTCGAGACAGTCCGCAAAAAACACTGTCACAAGTAGAGAGGGACCCTGAGGTCACACCAGCATCGCGAAGGAGCTCCATGGGCCCCAAATCAACTCGAGATGAGGCCCGCTTCCCCTGCATTGACTCCAGAGCCATCCCCCGTTCCCCATCAAACACGACCTGAGGCTTGACTCCCTTTAGGCAACTCCAGAGGTTCCCCGAGAACAACGGGCCAAGTCTAGAGGAGTACCAAGTTCAGCAGAGCAACTCGAGGACTGCTCCGTGTACCCCAAATTGCCTCGAGATGAGAGCTGATTCCCTGGCTTAGACTCAAGACGTAGGCCACCTTTCCACAAGCCCCTCAAGAGGAGGCTTCTCTCAGCAATAGGTATGAGGGAGGGACCCTGAGATTGCTGCCTCAATGGGCATATACACCGAGAAGCCCTGACTCGAAAGGAGGCCGGGCTTTCCTTGCAGTGGCTTGAATACAGTCTAGTCTTTCATCTCACAAGGTGAAGGGATGTCTGCACCACCTGTGGAGTCCCTAGAGAAAGCCCTAGGTCCCCGACTCCTTTCGACGGAATGCCTCACATGCCTCTGACACCTCGAGAGGCACGCAGAGCTCACTGCTTCAAAATTTGACGGAGCCTGACTCCTCTTGAACATTGACAGGAATCCCAGTATCCCTGTGGCTACTGGAAAGGGACCCTGGGTCTCCCGACTCACCTCGAGAAGCGTCCCTTTTGCCCTGCCAAGCCTCGAAGAGACTCCTGAGGTGTCCCTCGTAACTCGACAGGAGTCCTGACTTCGTTGAACAAACACGAGGGTTGAAGGGCCATCCCCGCCGTAAGTCGAGAATGTACCCCAGGTCCCCGCCGCAACTCGAGAAAAACCATGAGACTTCCCCCTCCAAGCGAGATGAGGCCCGATTCCCCTGCACTGCATGCAGAGCAATTCCGTGAGCCCCCTGAAACATGTCAGGAGCCTCGACTTGCTTGATGGATGTCGAGACAGTCCGCAAAAACACTGTCACAAGTAGAGAGGGACCCTGAGGTCACACCAGCATCGCGAAGGAGCTCCATGGGCCCCAAATCAACTCGAGATGAGGCCCGCTTCCCCTGCATTGACTCCAGAGCCATCCCCCGTTCCCCATCAAACACGACCTGAGGCTTGACTCCCTTTAGGCAACTCCAGAGGTTCCCCGAGAACAACGGGCCAAGTCTAGAGGAGTACCAAGTTCAGCAGAGCAACTCGAGGACTGCTCCGTGTACCCCAAATTGCCTCGAGATGAGAGCTGATTCCCTGGCTTAGACTCAAGACGTAGGCCACCTTTCCACAAGCCCCTCAAGAGGAGGCTTCTCTCAGCAATAGGTATGAGGGAGGGACCCTGAGATTGCTGCCTCAATGGGCATATACACCGAGAAGCCCTGACTCGAAAGGAGGCCGGCTTTCCTTGCAGTGGCTTGAATACAGTCTAGTCTTTCATCTCACAAGCTGAAGGGATGTCTGCACCACCTGTGGAGTCCCTAGAGAAAGCCCTAGGTCCCCGACTCCTTTCGACGGAATGCCTCACATGCCTCTGACACCTCGAGAGGCACGCAGAGCTCACTGCTTCAAAATTTGACGGAGCCTGACTCCTCTTGAACATTGACAGGAATCCCAGTATCCCTGTGGCTACTGGAAAGGGACCCTGGGTCTCCCGACTCACCTCTCGAGAAGCGTTCCTTTTGCCCTGCCAAGCCTCGAAGAGACTCCTGAGGTGTCCCTCGTAACTCGACAGGAGTCCTGACTTCGTTGAACCAACACGAGGGTTGAAGGGCCATCCCCGCCGTAAGTCGAGAATGTACCCCAGGTCCCCGCCGCAACTCGAGAAAAACCATGAGACTTCCCCCTCCAAGCGAGATGAGGCCCGATTCCCCTGCACTGCATGCAGAACAATTCCGTGAGCCCCCTGAAACATGTCAGGAGCCTCGACTTGCTTGATGGATGTCGAGACAGTCCGCAAAAACACTGTCACAAGTAGAGAGGGACCCTGAGGTCACACCAGCATCGCGAAGGAGCTCCATGGGCCCCAAATCAACTCGAGATGAGGCCCGCTTCCCCTGCATTGACTCCAGAGCCATCCCCCGTTCCCCATCAAACACGACCTGAGGCTTGACTCCCTTTAGGCAACTCCAGAGGTTCCCCGAGAACAACGGGCCAAGTCTAGAGGAGTACCAAGTTCAGCAGAGCAACTCGAGGACTGCTCCGTGTACCCCAAATTGCCTCGAGATGAGAGCTGATTCCCTGGCTTAGACTCAAGACGTAGGCCACCTTTCCACAAGCCCCTCAAGAGGAGGCTTCTCTCAGCAATAGGTATGAGGGAGGGACCCTGAGATTGCTGCCTCAATGGGCATATACACCGAGAAGCCCTGACTCGAAAGGAGGCCGGCTTTCCTTGCAGTGGCTTGAATACAGTCTAGTCTTTCATCTCACAAGCTGAAGGGATGTCTGCACCACCTGTGGAGTCCCTAGAGAAAGCCCTAGGTCCCCGACTCCTTTCGACGGAATGCCTCACATGCCTCTGACACCTCGAGAGGCACGCAGAGCTCACTGCTTCAAAATTTGACGGAGCCTGACTCCTCTTGAACATTGACAGGAATCCCAGTATCCCTGTGGCTACTGGAAAGGGACCCTGGGTCTCCCGACTCACCTCGAGAAGCGTTCCTTTTGCCCTGCCAAGCCTCGAAGAGACTCCTGAGGTGTCCCTCGTAACTCGACAGGAGTCCTGACTTCGTTGAACCAACACGAGGGTTGAAGGGCCATCCCCGCCGTAAGTCGAGAATGTACCCCAGGTCCCCGCCGCAACTCGAGAAAAACCATGAGACTTCCCCCTCCAAGCGAGATGAGGCCCGATTCCCCTGCACTGCATGCAGAGCAATTCCGTGAGCCCCCTGAAACATGTCAGGAGCCTCGACTTGCTTGATGGATGTCGAGACAGTCCGCAAAAACACTGTCACAAGTAGAGAGGGACCCTGAGGTCACACCAGCATCGCGAAGGAGCTCCATGGGCCCCAAATCAACTCGAGATGAGGCCCGCTTCCCCCTGCATTGACTCCAGAGCCATCCCCCGTTCCCCATCAAACACGACCTGAGGCTTGACTCCCTTTAGGCAACTCCAGAGGTTCCCCGAGAACAACGGGCCAAGTCTAGAGGAGTACCAAGTTCAGCAGAGCAACTCGAGGACTGCTCCGTGTACCCCAAATTGCCTCGAGATGAGAGCTGATTCCCTGGCTTAGACTCAAGACGTAGGCCACCTTTCCACAAGCCCCTCAAGAGGAGGCTTCTCTCAGCAATAGGTATGAGGGAGGGACCCTGAGATTGCTGCCTCAATGGGCATATACACCGAGAAGCCCTGACTCGAAAGGAGGCCGGGTTTCCTTGCAGTGGCTTGAATACAGTCTAGTCTTTCATCTCACAAGCTGAAGGGATGTCTGCACCACCTGTGGAGTCCCTAGAGAAAGCCCTAGGTCCCCGACTCCTTTCGACGGAATGCCTCACATGCCTCTGACACCTCGAGAGGCACGCAGAGCTCACTGCTTCAAAATTTGACGGAGCCTGACTCCTCTTGAACATTGACAGGAATCCCAGTATCCCTGTGGCTACTGGAAAGGGACCCTGGGTCTCCCGACTCACCTCGAGAAGCGTTCCCTTTTGCCCTGCCAAGCCTCGAAGAGACTCCTGAGGTGTCCCTCGTAACTCGACAGGAGTCCTGACTTCGTTGAACAAACACGAGGGTTGAAGGGCCATCCCCGCCGTAAGTCGAGAATGTACCCCAGGTCCCCGCCGCAACTCGAGAAAAACCATGAGACTTCCCCCTCCAAGCGAGATGAGGCCCGATTCCCCTGCACTGCATGCAGAGCAATTCCGTGAGCCCCTGAAACATGTCAGGAGCCTCGACTTGCTTGATGGATGTCGAGACAGTCCGCAAAAACACTGTCACAAGTAGAGAGGGACCCTGAGGTCACACCAGCATCGCGAAGGAGCTCCATGGGCCCCAAATCAACTCGAGATGAGGCCCGCTTCCCCTGCATTGACTCCAGAGCCATCCCCCGTTCCCCATCAAACACGACCTGAGGCTTGACTCCCTTTAGGCAACTCCAGAGGTTCCCCGAGAACAACGGGCCAAGTCTAGAGGAGTACCAAGTTCAGCAGAGCAACTCGAGGACTGCTCCGTGTACCCCAAATTGCCTCGAGATGAGAGCTGATTCCCTGGCTTAGACTCAAGACGTAGGCCACCTTTCCACAAGCCCCTCAAGAGGAGGCTTCTCTCAGCAATAGGTATGAGGGAGGGACCCTGAGATTGCTGCCTCAATGGGCATATACACCGAGAAGCCCTGACTCGAAAGGAGGCCGGGTTTCCTTGCAGTGGCTTGAATACAGTCTAGTCTTTCATCTCACAAGGTGAAGGGATGTCTGCACCACCTGTGGAGTCCCTAGAGAAAGCCCTAGGTCCCCGACTCCTTTCGACGGAATGCCTCACATGCCTCTGACACCTCGAGAGGCACGCAGAGCTCACTGCTTCAAAATTTGACGGAGCCTGACTCCTCTTGAACATTGACAGGAATCCCAGTATCCCTGTGGCTACTGGAAAGGGACCCTGGGTCTCCCGACTCACCTCGAGAAGCGTCCCTTTTGCCCTGCCAAGCCTCGAAGAGACTCCTGAGGTGTCCCTCGTAACTCGACAGGAGTCCTGACTTCGTTGAACAAACACGAGGGTTGAAGGGCCATCCCCGCCGTAAGTCGAGAATGTACCCCAGGTCCCCGCCGCAACTCGAGAAAAACCATGAGACTTCCCCCTCCAAGCGAGATGAGGCCTGCTTCCCCTGCACTGCATGCAGAGCAATTCCGTGAGCCCCCTGAAACATGTCAGGAGCCTCGACTTGCTTGATGGATGTCGAGACAGTCCGCAAAAACACTGTCACAAGTAGAGAGGGACCCTGAGGTCACACCAGCATCGCGAAGGAGCTCCATGGGCCCCAAATCAACTCGAGATGAGGCCCGCTTCCCCTGCATTGACTCCAGAGCCATCCCCCGTTCCCCATCAAACACGACCTGAGGCTTGACTCCCTTTAGGCAACTCCAGAGGTTCCCCGAGAACAACGGGCCAAGTCTAGAGGAGTACCAAGTTCAGCAGAGCAACTCGAGGACTGCTCCGTGTACCCCAAATTGCCTCGAGATGAGAGCTGATTCCCTGGCTTAGACTCAAGACGTAGGCCACCTTTCCACAAGCCCCTCAAGAGGAGGCTTCTCTCAGCAATAGGTATGAGGGAGGGACCCTGAGATTGCTGCCTCAATGGGCATATACACCGAGAAGCCCTGACTCGAAAGGAGGCCGGGTTTCCTTGCAGTGGCTTGAATACAGTCTAGTCTTTCATCTCACAAGGTGAAGGGATGTCTGCACCACCTGTGGAGTCCCTAGAGAAAGCCCTAGGTCCCCCCGACTCCTTTCGACGGAATGCCTCACATGCCTCTGACACCTCGAGAGGCACGCAGAGCTCACTGCTTCAAAATTTGACGGAGCCTGACTCCTCCTCTTGAACATTGACAGGAATCCCAGTATCCCTGTGGCTACTGGAAAGGGACCCTGGGTCTCCCGACTCACCTCGAGAAGCGTCCCTTTTGCCCTGCCAAGCCTCGAAGAGACTCCTGAGGTGTCCCTCGTAACTCGACAGGAGTCCTGACTTCGTTGAACAAACACGAGGGTTGAAGGGCCATCCCCGCCGTAAGTCGAGAATGTACCCCAGGTCCCCGCCGCAACTCGAGAAAAACCATGAGACTTCCCCCTCCAAGCGAGATGAGGCCCGATTCCCCTGCACTGCATGCAGAGCAATTCCGTGAGCCCCCTGAAACATGTCAGGAGCCTCGACTTGCTTGATGGATGTCGAGACAGTCCGCAAAAACACTGTCACAAGTAGAGAGGGACCCTGAGGTCACACCAGCATCGCGAAGGAGCTCCATGGGCCCCAAATCAACTCGAGATGAGGCCCGCTTCCCCTGCATTGACTCCAGAGCCATCCCCCGTTCCCCATCAAACACGACCTGAGGCTTGACTCCCTTTAGGCAACTCCAGAGGTTCCCCGAGAACAACGGGCCAAGTCTAGAGGAGTACCAAGTTCAGCAGAGCAACTCGAGGACTGCTCCGTGTACCCCAAATTGCCTCGAGATGAGAGCTGATTCCCTGGCTTAGACTCAAGACGTAGGCCACCTTTCCACAAGCCCCTCAAGAGGAGGCTTCTCTCAGCAATAGGTATGAGGGAGGGACCCTGAGATTGCTGCCTCAATGGGCATATACACCGAGAAGCCCTGACAAGAAAGGAGGCCGGGTTTCCTTGCAGTGGCTTGAATACAGTCTAGTCTTTCATCTCACAATGTGAAGGGATGTCTGCACCACCTGTGGAGTCCCTAGAGAAAGCCCTAGGTCCCCGACTCCTTTCGACGGAATGCCTCACATGCCTCTGACACCTCGAGAGGCACGCAGAGCTCACTGCTTCAAAATTTGACGGAGCCTGACTCCTCTTGAACATTGACAGGAATCCCAGTATCCCTGTGGCTACTGGAAAGGGACCCTGGGTCTCCCGACTCACCTCGAGAAGCGTCCCTTTTGCCCTGCCAAGCCTCGAAGAGACTCCTGAGGTGTCCCTCGTAACTCGACAGGAGTCCTGACTTCGTTGAACAAACACGAGGGTTGAAGGGCCATCCCCGCCGTAAGTCGAGAATGTACCCCAGGTCCCCGCCGCAACTCGAGAAAAACCATGAGACTTCCCCCTCCAAGCGAGATGAGGCCCGATTCCCCTGCACTGCATGCAGAGCAATTCCGTGAGCCCCCTGAAACATGTCAGGAGCCTCGACTTGCTTGATGGATGTCGAGACAGTCCGCAAAAAACACTGTCACAAGTAGAGAGGGACCCTGAGGTCACACCAGCATCGCGAAGGAGCTCCATGGGCCCCAAATCAACTCGAGATGAGGCCCGCTTCCCCTGCATTGACTCCAGAGCCATCCCCCCGTTCCCCATCAAACACGACCTGAGGCTTGACTCCCTTTAGGCAACTCCAGAGGTTCCCCGAGAACAACGGGCCAAGTCTAGAGGAGTACCAAGTTCAGCAGAGCAACTCGAGGACTGCTCCGTGTACCCCAAATTGCCTCGAGATGAGAGCTGATTCCCTGGCTTAGACTCAAGACGTAGGCCACCTTTCCACAAGCCCCTCAAGAGGAGGCTTCTCTCAGCAATAGGTATGAGGGAGGGACCCTGAGATTGCTGCCTCAATGGGCATATACACCGAGAAGCCCTGACTCGAAAGGAGGCCGGGTTTCCTTGCAGTGGCTTGAATACAGTCTAGTCTTTCATCTCACAAGGTGAAGGGATGTCTGCACCACCTGTGGAGTCCCTAGAGAAAGCCCTAGGTCCCCGACTCCTTTCGACGGAATGCCTCACATGCCTCTGACACCTCGAGAGGCACGCAGAGCTCACTGCTTCAAAATTTGACGGAGCCTGACTCCTCTTGAACATTGACAGGAATCCCAGTATCCCTGTGGCTACTGGAAAGGGACCCTGGGGGTCTCCCGACTCACCTCGAGAAGCGTCCCTTTTGCCCTGCCAAGCCTCGAAGAGACTCCTGAGGTGTCCCTCGTAACTCGACAGGAGTCCTGACTTCGTTGAACAAACACGAGGGTTGAAGGGCCATCCCCGCCGTAAGTCGAGAATGTACCCCAGGTCCCCGCCGCAACTCGAGAAAAACCATGAGACTTCCCCCTCCAAGCGAGATGAGGCCCGATTCCCCTGCACTGCATGCAGAGCAATTCCGTGAGCCCCCTGAAACATGTCAGGAGCCTCGACTTGCTTGATGGATGTCGAGACAGTCCGCAAAAAACACTGTCACAAGTAGAGAGGGACCCTGAGGTCACACCAGCATCGCGAAGGAGCTCCATGGGCCCCAAATCAACTCGAGATGAGGCCCCGCTTCCCCTGCATTGACTCCAGAGCCATCCCCCGTTCCCCATCAAACACGACCTGAGGCTTGACTCCCTTTAGGCAACTCCAGAGGTTCCCCGAGAACAACGGGCCAAGTCTAGAGGAGTACCAAGTTCAGCAGAGCAACTCGAGGACTGCTCCGTGTACCCCAAATTGCCTCGAGATGAGAGCTGATTCCCTGGCTTAGACTCAAGACGTAGGCCACCTTTCCACAAGCCCCTCAAGAGGAGGCTTCTCTCAGCAATAGGTATGAGGGAGGGACCCTGAGATTGCTGCCTCAATGGGCATATACACCGAGAAGCCCTGACTCGAAAGGAGGCCGGCTTTCCTTGCAGTGGCTTGAATACAGTCTAGTCTTTCATCTCACAAGCTGAAGGGATGTCTGCACCACCTGTGGAGTCCCTAGAGAAAGCCCTAGGTCCCCGACTCCTTTCGACGGAATGCCTCACATGCCTCTGACACCTCGAGAGGCACGCAGCAGAGCTCACTGCTTCAAAATTTGACGGAGCCTGACTCCTCTTGAACATTGACAGGAATCCCAGTATCCCTGTGGCTACTGGAAAGGGACCCTGGGTCTCCCGACTCACCTCGAGAAGCGTTCCTTTTGCCCTGCCAAGCCTCGAAGAGACTCCTGAGGTGTCCCTCGTAACTCGACAGGAGTCCTGACTTCGTTGAACCAAACACGAGGGTTGAAGGGCCATCCCCGCCGTAAGTCGAGAATGTACCCCAGGTCCCCGCCGCAACTCGAGAAAAACCATGAGACTTCCCCCTCCAAGCGAGATGAGGCCCGATTCCCCTGCACTGCATGCAGAGCAATTCCGTGAGCCCCTGAAAAATGTCAGGAGCCTCGACTTGCTTGATGGATGTCGAGACAGTCCGCAAAAACACTGTCACAAGTAGAGAGGGACCCTGAGGTCACACCAGCATCGCGAAGGAGCTCCATGGGCCCCAAATCAACTCGAGATGAGGCCCGCTTCCCCTGCATTGACTCCAGAGCCATCCCCCGTTCCCCATCAAACACGACCTGAGGCTTGACTCCCTTTAGGCAACTCCAGAGAGTTCCCCCCGAGAACAACGGGCCAAGTCTAGAGGAGTACCAAGTTCAGCAGAGCAACTCGAGGACTGCTCCGTGTACCCCAAATTGCCTCGAGATGAGAGCTGATTCCCTGGCTTAGACTCAAGACGTAGGCCACCTTTCCACAAGCCCCTCAAGAGGAGGCTTCTCTCAGCAATAGGTATGAGGGAGGGACCCTGAGATTGCTGCCTCAATGGGCATATACACCGAGAAGCCCTGACTCGAAAGGAGGCCGGCTTTCCTTGCAGTGGCTTGAATACAGTCTAGTCTTTCATCTCACAAGCTGAAGGGATGTCTGCACCACCTGTGGAGTCCCTAGAGAAAGCCCTAGGTCCCCGACTCCTTTCGACGGAATGCCTCACATGCCTCTGACACCTCGAGAGGCACGCAGAGCTCACTGCTTCAAAATTTGACGGAGCCTGACTCCTCTTGAACATTGACAGGAATCCCAGTATCCCTGTGGCTACTGGAAAGGGACCCTGGGTCTCCCGACTCACCTCGAGAAGCGTTCCTTTTGCCCTGCCAAGCCTCGAAGAGACTCCTGAGGTGTCCCTCGTAACTCGACAGGAGTCCTGACTTCGTTGAACAAACACGAGGGTTGAAGGGCCATCCCCGCCCGTAAGTCGAGAATGTACCCCAGGTCCCCCGCCGCAACTCGAGAAAAAAAACCATGAGACTTCCCCCTCCAAGCGAGAGATGAGGCCCGATTCCCCTGCACACGCATGCAGAGCAATTCCGTGAGCCCCCTGAAACATGTCAGGAGCCTCGACTTGCTTGATGGATGTCGAGACAGTCCGCAAAAAAAACACTGTCACAAGTAGAGAGGGACCCTGAGGTCACACCAGCATCAGCATCGCGAAGGAGCTCCATGGGCCCCAAATCAACTCGAGATGAGGCCCGCTTCCCCTGCATTGACTCCAGAGCCATCCCCCGTTCCCCATCAAACACGACCTGAGGCTTGACTCCCTTTAGGCAACTCCAGAGGTTCCCCGAGAACAACGGGCCAAGTCTAGAGGAGTACCAAGTTCAGCAGAGCAACTCGAGGACTGCTCCGTGTACCCCAAATTGCCTCGAGATGAGAGCTGATTCCCTGGCTTAGACTCAAGACGTAGGCCACCTTTCCACAAGCCCCTCAAGAGGGCTTCTCTCTCTCAGCAATAGGTATGAGGGAGGGACCCTGAGATTGCTGCCTCAATGGGGCATATACACCGAGAAGCCCTGACTCGAAAGGAGGCCGGGTTTCCTTGCAGTGGCTTGAATACAGTCTAGTCTTTCATCTCACAAGCTGAAGGGATGTCTGCACCACCTGTGGAGTCCCTAGAGAGAAAGCCCTAGGTCCCCGACTCCTTTCGACGGAATGCCTCACATGCCTCTGACACCTCGAGAGGCACGCAGAGCTCACTGCTTCAAAATTTGACGGAGCCTGACTCCTCTTGAACATTGACAGGAATCCCAGTATCCCTGTGGCTACTGGAAAGGGACCCTGGGTCTCCCGACTCACCTCGAGAAGCGTCCCTTTTGCCCTGCCAAGCCTCGAAGAGACTCCTGAGGTGTCCCTCGTAACTCGACAGGAGTCCTGACTTCGTTGAACAAACACGAGGGTTGAAGGGCCATCCCCGCCGTAAGTCGAGAATGTACCCCAGGTCCCCGCCGCAACTCGAGAAAACCATGAGACTTCCCCCTCCAAGCGAGATGAGGCCCGATTCCCCTGCACTGCATGCAGAGCAATTCCGTGAGCCCCCTGAAACATGTCAGGAGCCTCGACTTGCTTGATGGATGTCGAGACAGTCCGCAAAAACACTGTCACAAGTAGAGAGGGACCCTGAGGTCACACCAGCATCGCGAAGGAGCTCCATGGGCCCCAAATCAACTCGAGATGAGGCCCGCTTCCCCTGCATTGACTCCAGAGCCATCCCCCGTTCCCCAATGAGACTTCCCCCTCCAAGCGAGATGAGGCCCGATTCCCCTGCACTGCATGCAGAGCAATTCCGTGAGCCCCCTGAAACATGTCAGGAGCCTCGACTTGCTTGATGGATGTCGAGACAGTCCGCAAAAAACACTGTCACAAGTAGAGAGGGACCCTGAGGTCACACCAGCATCGCGAAGGAGCTCCATGGGCCCCAAATCAACTCGAGATGAGGCCCGCTTCCCCTGCATTGACTCCAGAGCCATCCCCCGTTCCCCATCAAACACGACCTGAGGCTTGACTCCCTTTAGGCAACTCCAGAGGTTCCCCGAGAACAACGGGCCAAGTCTAGAGGAGTACCAAGTTCAGCAGAGCAACTCGAGGACTGCTCCGTGTACCCCAAAAATTGCCTCGAGATGAGAGCTGATTCCCTGGCTTAGACTCAAGACGTAGGCCACCTTTCCACAAGCCCCTCAAGAGGAGGCTTCTCTCAGCAATAGGTATGATATGAGGGAGGGACCCTGAGATTGCTGCCTCAATGGGCATATACACCGAGAAGCCCTGACTCGAAAGGAGGCCGGGTTTCCTTGCAGTGGCTTGAATACAGTCTAGTCTTTCATCTCACAAGCTGTGAAGGGATGTCTGCACCACCTGTGGAGTCCCTAGAGAAAGCCCTAGGTCCCCGACTCCTTTCGACGGAATGCCTCACATGCCTCTGACACCTCGAGAGGCACGCAGAGCTCACTGCTTCAAAATTTGACGGAGCCTGACTCCTCTTGAACATTGACAGGAATCCCAGTATCCCTGTGGCTACTGGAAAGGGACCCTGGGTCTCCCGACTCACCTCGAGAAGCGTCCTTTTGCCTTTTGCCCTGCCAAGCCTCGAAGAGACTCCTGAGGTGTCCCTCGTAACTCGACAGGAGTCCTGACTTCGTTGAACAAACACGAGGGTTGAAGGGCCATCCCCGCCGTAAGTCGAGAATGTACCCCAGGTCCCCCGCCGCAACTCGAGAAAAACCATGAGACTTCCCCCTCCAAGCGAGATGAGGCCCGATTCCCCTGCACTGCATGCAGAGCAATTCCGTGAGCCCCCTGAAACATGTCAGGAGCCTCGACTTGCTTGATGGATGTCGAGACAGTCCGCAAAAAACACTGTCACAAGTAGAGAGGGACCCTGAGGTCACACCAGCATCGCGAAGGAGCTCCATGGGCCCCAAATCAACTCGAGATGAGGCCCGCTTCCCCTGCATTGACTCCAGAGCCATCCCCCGTTCCCCATCAAACACGACCTGAGGCTTGACTCCCTTTAGGCAACTCCAGAGGTTCCCCGAGAACAACGGGCCAAGTCTAGAGGAGTACCAAGTTCAGCAGAGCAACTCGAGGACTGCTCCGTGTACCCCAAATTGCCTCGAGATGAGAGCTGATTCCCTGGCTTAGACTCAAGACGTAGGCCACCTTTCCACAAGCCCCTCAAGAGGAGGCTTCTCTCAGCAATAGGTATGAGGGAGGGACCCTGAGATTGCTGCCTCAATGGGCATATACACCGAGAAGCCCTGACTCGAAAGGAGGCCGGGTTTCCTTGCAGTGGCTTGAATACAGTCTAGTCTTTCATCTCACAAGGTGAAGGGATGTCTGCACCACCTGTGGAGTCCCTAGAGAAAGCCCTAGGTCCCCGACTCCTTTCGACGGAATGCCTCACATGCCTCTGACACCTCGAGAGGCACGCAGAGCTCACTGCTTCAAAATTTGACGGAGCCTGACTCCTCTTGAACATTGACAGGAATCCCAGTATCCCTGTGGCTACTGGAAAGGGACCCTGGGTCTCCCGACTCACCTCGAGAAGCGTTCCCTTTTGCCCTGCCAAGCCTCGAAGAGACTCCTGAGGTGTCCCTCGTAACTCGACAGGAGTCCTGACTTCGTTGAACAAACACGAGGGTTGAAGGGCCATCCCCGCCGTAAGTCGAGAATGTACCCCAGGTCCCCGCCGCAACTCGAGAAAAACCATGAGACTTCCCCCTCCAAGCGAGATGAGGCCCGATTCCCCTGCACTGCATGCAGAGCAATTCCGTGAGCCCCCTGAAACATGTCAGGAGCCTCGACTTGCTTGATGGATGTCGAGACAGTCCGCAAAAAACACTGTCACAAGTAGAGAGGGACCCTGAGGTCACACCAGCATCGCGAAGGAGCTCCATGGGCCCCAAATCAACTCGAGATGAGGCCCGCTTCCCCTGCATTGACTCCAGAGCCATCCCCCGTTCCCCCATCAAACACGACCTGAGGCTTGACTCCCTTTAGGCAACTCCAGAGGTTCCCCGAGAACAACGGGCCAAGTCTAGAGGAGTACCAAGTTCAGCAGAGCAACTCTCGAGGACTGCTCCGTGTACCCCAAATTGCCTCGAGATGAGAGCTGATTCCCTGGCTTAGACTCAAGACGTAGGCCACCTTTCCACAAGCCCCTCAAGAGGAGGCTTCTCTCAGCAATAGGTATGAGGGAGGGACCCTGAGATTGCTGCCTCAATGGGCATATACACCGAGAAGCCCTGACTCGAAAGGAGGCCGGCTTTCCTTGCAGTGGCTTGAATACAGTCTAGTCTTTCATCTCACAAGGTGAAGGGATGTCTGCACCACCTGTGGAGTCCCTAGAGAAAGCCCTAGGTCCCCGACTCCTTTCGACGGAATGCCTCACATGCCTCTGACACCTCGAGAGGCACGCAGAGCTCACTGCTTCAAAATTTGACGGAGCCTGACTCCTCTTGAACATTGACAGGAATCCCAGTATCCCTGTGGCTACTGGAAAGGGACCCTGGGTCTCCCGACTCACCTCGAGAAGCGTTCCCTTTTGCCCTGCCAAGCCTCGAAGAGACTCCTGAGGTGTCCCTCGTAACTCGACAGGAGTCCTGACTTCGTTGAACAAACACGAGGGTTGAAGGGCCATCCCCGCCGTAAGTCGAGAATGTACCCCAGGTCCCCGCCGCAACTCGAGAAAAACCATGAGACTTCCCCCTCCAAGCGAGATGAGGCCCGATTCCCCTGCACTGCATGCAGAGCAATTCCGTGAGCCCCCTGAAACATGTCAGGAGCCTCGACTTGCTTGATGGATGTCGAGACAGTCCGCAAAAACACTGTCACAAGTAGAGAGGGACCCTGAGGTCACACCAGCATCGCGAAGGAGCTCCATGGGCCCCAAATCAACTCGAGATGAGGCCCGCTTCCCCTGCATTGACTCCAGAGCCATCCCCCGTTCCCCATCAAACACGACCTGAGGCTTGACTCCCTTTAGGCAACTCCAGAGGTTCCCCCGAGAACAACGGGCCAAGTCTAGAGGAGTACCAAGTTCAGCAGAGCAACTCGAGGACTGCTCCGTGTACCCCAAATTGCCTCGAGATGAGAGCTGATTCCCTGGCTTAGACTCAAGACGTAGGCCACCTTTCCACAAGCCCCTCAAGAGGAGGCTTCTCTCAGCAATAGGTATGAGGGAGGGACCCTGAGATTGCTGCCTCAATGGGCATATACACCGAGAAGCCCTGACTCGAAAGGAGGCCGGCTTTTCCTTGCAGTGGCTTGAATACAGTCTAGTCTTTCATCTCACAAGCTGAAGGGATGTCTGCACCACCTGTGGAGTCCCTAGAGAAAGCCCTAGGTCCCCGACTCCTTTCGACGGAATGCCTCACATGCCTCTGACACCTCGAGAGGCACGCAGAGCTCACTGCTTCAAAATTTGACGGAGCCTGACTCCTCTTGAACATTGACAGGAATCCCAGTATCCCTGTGGCTACTGGAAAGGGACCCTGGGTCTCCCGACTCACCTCGAGAAGCGTTCCTTTTGCCCTGCCAAGCCTCGAAGAGACTCCTGAGGTGTCCCTCGTAACTCGACAGGAGTCCTGACTTCGTTGAACAAACACGAGGGTTGAAGGGCCATCCCCGCCGTAAGTCGAGAATGTACCCCAGGTCCCCGCCGCAACTCGAGAAAAACCATGAGACTTCCCCCTCCAAGCGAGATGAGGCCCGATTCCCCTGCACTGCATGCAGAGCAATTCCGTGAGCCCCCTGAAACATGTCAGGAGCCTCGACTTGCTTGATGGATGTCGAGACAGTCCGCAAAAACACTGTCACAAGTAGAGAGGGACCCTGAGGTCACACCAGCATCGCGAAGGAGCTCCATGGGCCCCAAATCAACTCGAGATGAGGCCCGCTTCCCCTGCATTGACTCCAGAGCCATCCCCCGTTCCCCATCAAACACGACCTGAGGCTTGACTCCCTTTAGGCAACTCCAGAGGTTCCCCGAGAACAACGGGCCAAGTCTAGAGGAGTACCAAGTTCAGCAGAGCAACTCGAGGACTGCTCCGTGTACCCCAAATTGCCTCGAGATGAGAGCTGATTCCCTGGCTTAGACTCAAGACGTAGGCCACCTTTCCACAAGCCCCTCAAGAGGAGGCTTCTCTCAGCAATAGGTATGAGGGAGGGACCCTGAGATTGCTGCCTCAATGGGCATATACACCGAGAAGCCCTGACTGAAAAGGAGGCCGGGTTTCCTTGCAGTGGCTTGAATACAGTCTAGTCTTTCATCTCACAAGGTGAAGGGATGTCTGCACCACCTGTGGAGTCCCTAGAGAAAGCCGAACCAACACGAGGGTTGAAGGGCCATCCCCGCCGTAAGTCGAGAATGTACCCAACCCCCTCCATGTCCCGCAGCCGTAACTCGTGGAAAATAAATACAATTAGGACTTTGTCCCCCTCCAAGCGGATATGATACGGGCCTGATTCCCCTTCGCACTTGCGAAGCGAGAAGCATTCCGTGAGCTACCCCTTGCAAACATGTCTCAAGACGTAGGCCACCTTTCCACAAGCCCCTCAAGAGGAGGCTTCTCTCAGCAATAGGTATGAGGGAGGGACCCTGAGATTGCTGCCTCAATGGGCATATACACCGAGAAGCCCTGACTCGAAAGGAGGCCGGTTTCCTTGCAGTGGCTTGAATACAGTCTAGTCTTTCATCTCACAAGCTGAAGGGATGTCTGCACCACCTGTGGAGTCCCTAGAGAAAGCCCTAGGTCCCCGACTCCTTTCGACGGAATGCCTCACATGCCTCTGACACCTCGAGAGGCACGCAGAGCTCACTGCTTCAAAATTTGACGGAGCCTGACTCCTCTTGAACATTGACAGGAATCCCAGTATCCCTGTGGCTACTGGAAAGGGACCCTGGGTCTCCCGACTCACCTCGAGAAGCGTCCCTTTTGCCCTGCCAAGCCTCGAAGAGACTCCTGAGGTGTCCCTCGTAACTCGACAGGAGTCCTGACTTCGTTGAACCAACACGAGGGTTGAAGGGCCATCCCCGCCGTAAGTCGAGAATGTACCCCAGGTCCCCGCCGCAACTCGAGAAAAACCATGAGACTTCCCCCTCCAAGCGAGATGAGGCCCGATTCCCCTGCACTGCATGCAGAGCAATTCCGTGAGCCCCCTGAAACATGTCAGGAGCCTCGACTTGCTTGATGGATGTCGAGACAGTCCGCAAAAACACTGTCACAAGTAGAGAGGGACCCTGAGGTCACACCAGCATCGCGAAGGAGCTCCATGGGCCCCAAATCAACTCGAGATGAGGCCCGCTTCCCCTGCATTGACTCCAGAGCCATCCCCCGTTCCCCATCAAACACGACCTGAGGCTTGACTCCCTTTAGGCAACTCCAGAGGTTCCCCGAGAACAACGGGCCAAGTCTAGAGGAGTACCAAGTTCAGCAGAGCAACTCGAGGACTGCTCCGTGTACCCCAAATTGCCTCGAGATGAGAGCTGATTCCCTGGCTTAGACTCAAGACGTAGGCCACCTTTCCACAAGCCCCTCAAGAGGAGGCTTCTCT
The DNA here is from genome assembly GCA_020976825.1 of Odocoileus hemionus. NCBI lineage: Eukaryota > Metazoa > Chordata > Mammalia > Artiodactyla > Cervidae > Odocoileus > Odocoileus hemionus. Next base: position 28,962 of record JAJLRB010001702.1, read on the forward strand.
CAGCAATAGGTATGAGGGAGGGACCCTGAGATTGCTGCCTCAATGGGCATATACACCGAGAAGCCCTGACTCGAAAGGAGGCCGGCTTTCCTTGCAGTGGCTTGAATACAGTCTAGTCTTTCATCTCACAAGGTGAAGGGATGTCTGCACCACCTGTGGAGTCCCTAGAGAAAGCCCTAGGTCCCCGACTCCTTTCGACGGAATGCCTCACATGCCTCTGACACCTCGAGAGGCACGCAGAGCTCACTGCTTCAAAATTTGACGGAGCCTGACTCCTCTTGAACATTGACAGGAATCCCAGTATCCCTGTGGCTACTGGAAAGGGACCCTGGGTCTCCCGACTCACCTCGAGAAGCGTCCCTTTTGCCCTGCCAAGCCTCGAAGAGACTCCTGAGGTGTCCCTCGTAACTCGACAGGAGTCCTGACTTCGTTGAACAAACACGAGGGTTGAAGGGCCATCCCCGCCGTAAGTCGAGAATGTACCCCAGGTCCCCGCCGCAACTCGAGAAAAAACCATGAGACTTCCCCCTCCAAGCGAGATGAGGCCCGATTCCCCTGCACTGCATGCAGAGCAATTCCGTGAGCCCCCTGAAACATGTCAGGAGCCTCGACTTGCTTGATGGATGTCGAGACAGTCCGCAAAAACACTGTCACAAGTAGAGAGGGACCCTGAGGTCACACCAGCATCGCGAAGGAGCTCCATGGGCCCCAAATCAACTCGAGATGAGGCCCGCTTCCCCTGCATTGACTCCAGAGCCATCCCCCGTTCCCCATCAAACACGACCTGAGGCTTGACTCCCTTTAGGCAACTCCAGAGGTTCCCCGAGAACAACGGGCCAAGTCTAGAGGAGTACCAAGTTCAGCAGAGCAACTCGAGGACTGCTCCGTGTACCCCAAATTGCCTCGAGATGAGAGCTGATTCCCTGGCTTAGACTCAAGACGTAGGCCACCTTTCCACAAGCCCCTCAAGAGGAGGCTTCTCTCAGCAATAGGTATGAGGAGGGACCCTGAGATTGCTGCCTCAATGGGCATATACACCGAGAAGCCCTGACTCGAAAGGAGGCCGGTTTCCTTGCAGTGGCTTGAATACAGTCTAGTCTTTCATCTCACAAGTGAAGGGATGTCTGCACCACCTGTGGGAGTCCCTAGAGAAAGCCCTAGGTCCCCCGACTCCTTTCGACGGAATGCCTCACATGCCTCTGACACCTCGAGAGGCACGCAGAGCTCACTGCTTCAAAATTTGACGGAGCCTGACTCCTCTTGAACATTGACAGGAATCCCAGTATCCCTGTGGCTACTGGAAAGGGACCCTGGGTCTCCCGACTCACCTCGAGAAGCGTCCTTTTGCCCTGCCAAGCCTCGAAGAGACTCCTGAGGTGTCCCTCGTAACTCGACAGGAGTCCTGACTTCGTTGAACAAACACGAGGGTTGAAGGGCCATCCCCGCCGTAAGTCGAGAATGTACCCCAGGTCCCCGCCGCAACTCGAGAAAAACCATGAGACTTCCCCCTCCAAGCGAGATGAGGCCCGATTCCCCTGCACTGCATGCAGAGCAATTCCGTGAGCCCCCTGAAACATGTCAGGAGCCTCGACTTGCTTGATGGATGTCGAGACAGTCCGCAAAAACACTGTCACAAGTAGAGAGGGACCCTGAGGTCACACCAGCATCGCGAAGGAGCTCCATGGGCCCCAAATCAACTCGAGATGAGGCCCGCTTCCCCTGCATTGACTCCAGAGCCATCCCCCGTTCCCCATCAAACACGACCTGAGGCTTGACTCCCTTTAGGCAACTCCAGAGGTTCCCCGAGAAACAACGGGCCAAGTCTAGAGGAGTACCAAGTTCAGCAGAGCAACTCGAGGACTGCTCCGTGTACCCCAAATTGCCTCGAGATGAGAGCTGATTCCCTGGCTTAGACTCAAGACGTAGGCCACCTTTCCACAAGCCCCTCAAGAGGAGGCTTCTCTCAGCAATAGGTAATGAAGAGGAGGGACTGGCCTGAGGATCTTCTTGCCCTCGAAAATGGGGGCATATAGCACGCGAGAATCCCTGCCAGTCGAAAAGGAGGCTCGGATCTTGTGCTTGCAGTGGTGCTTTAGAATACGGTCGGGCTCTTTCTATCTCAACAAGTCTGAAGGGATGTTCTAGTCAGCCACCTTGTGGAATAGCCTTAGAGATAAGGAGGCGCCTAAGTCCCCCTGACTTCTAATACTCAGCACAGAAGGAATGCTTCACAAGAAGGCCCCCGTGCACCACATTCGAGAGGTCTGCGGCATGAACTCATCCATTTGGGGTCTAAATGCAAAATGTGGATGACGGGAGTGCCTGACCATGCCGTACGTTGAACAACTTGAGCATAGTGTGAAATCCATGCAGTAATCACTGGCTGGGCTTGACTGAAAAGATTGGGTGGATCCTGCTGAGTACCCCCAGACTCACGCTCGATGTAAGCGATCTTCCCTTTCGCCCTGGCCAAAGCCTCGAAGAGACTACTGAGGTGTCCTTCTGTGAACTCGAACACGGGAGTCGCGTGAACTTCGTGGTGAACATCAAAAACGAACACGAGGGATGAAGGGCCATTCCCTTTCTAGAAAGTCGCGAATGATACCCCAGGACGTCCTAGCAGCCAGGCAAACGACATGAGAAAAACCATAGAGACTTTCCTTATTCCCTTCTCTCGCTAAGAGAGTATGTATGGTGGCGCGCAGATTCGACCCTCTAACACTGCATAGCAAGAGGGTCACTTCCACCGTGAGTCCACCGCCTGTAAACAAGTCAGGAGCCTGTGAGGGATTCGACTTGCTTGATTGGATGTCAAGAGACAGTCCGCAAAAACACTGTCACAAGTAGAGAGGGACTGATCACTGAGTGTCACACCAGCATCGCGAAGGAGGCTCCAATGGGGCGCCACAGAATACAACTCGAGTATGAGGGCCCGCTTCCCTAGGCTTGACGCTCCAGTAGCCATACCCCCAGTTGCGCCGGCCATCAAACACGACCTGAGGCTGACCTTTCGCCTTTAGGCAACATACCAGAGGTATTTCCCCGAGAAGGCAAACGGGCCAAGTCTAGAGGAGTACTCTTAAAGTTCATAGCAGAGGCAACTCACGATTGGACTGCTTCTCCGTGTACCGTAAACAAAATTGCCCTCGAGAGATGAGAGCTCATTCGCTGGCTTAGACTCAAATACGAGGTATTCCACCTTTCGGCACAAGGCGGCCCCTCAAGTAGGAGATTGCGTCAATCCTCTCAGCAATAGGTATGATGGTTAGGAGGACCCTGAGTTATATTGCTGCCTCAATGGGCATATACACGCGAGAAGCAGGGCCTATGACGTTCGAAAGTGAGAGTGGCCTGGGCTTTTCCTTGTCAGTGCAGTGGCTATGAATACAGTCTAGTCTTTCGATCTCACAAGGTTGAAGGATGTCTGGCACCATCAAGCTGTGGAGATGTCGCGGCCTAGAGAAGCGCCTAGTGTCCCCGACTCGCTTTCGACGGAAATGCCTCATTAATGGCCTCATGACACGACCTCGAGAGGCACAGCAGAGCTCACTAAGGCTTACAAAATTTTGACGAGCCTGACTATCGACTCTATTGTGAACACTTGACAGGAAATCCCATTATCCGTTAGTGCTACTGGAAAGGGAGCCCTGGGTCTTCCCAGACCACCTCGAGAATGCGGTATGCCTTTTTGGTCCCTGTCTGCCTCTAAGCCTCGAAGAGACTCCCTGTAAGGTGTCCCTCGTAACTCGACAGGAGTCCTGACTTCGTTGACACCCTAATACACGAGGATGTTGAAGTGGCGCATATCCAGCCTTTTAACACTGAGGCCCCGCCGTAAGTCGAGATTATGTACATTTTTAAGTATCCGAGGTTACACCGCCCGCCGCATTAACTCGAGAAAATGACGGCATGAGACTTTCCGCCTCCAAGCAGATGAGGTTTGCCGATTGCCCTGCACTGCATGCAGCAAGCAATTCCGTGAGCCCCCTGAAACATGTCAGGCAGAGCCTCGACATTTGCTTGATGGATGTCGAGACATGGTCCGAAAAAAGCAAAAGCAGTGTCACTCGGTACAACGGATGTTAGAGAGGGAACTGAGCCAGTGAGCAAAACTATTACACTCAAGGGTCAATCAGAAGGCGAAAAAGGAGCTCCAGGGGTCACCCAAATCAACTCGAATGAGGCCCGCTTCCCCTGCAGTTGACTCCAGAGCCATCCCCAAGTTGCCGTCCCCATCAAACACGACCTGAGGCTTGACTCCAATCTTTAGGCAACTCCAGAGGTTCCAGGAAAGAGCGAGAACAACGGGCCAAGTCTAGAGACGAGTACCAAGTTCAGCAGAGCAACTCGAGGACTGCTTCCGTGTACACCCCAAATTGCCTCGAGATGAGAGCTGATTCCCTGGCTAAAGACTCAAGACGTAGGCCACTTGCTTTCCACAAGCCCCTCAAGAGGAGGCTTCTCTCAGCAATAGGTATGAGGGAGGGACCCTGAGATTGCTGCCTCAATGGCATATACAACCGAGAAGCCCTGACTCGAAGGAGGTAGGCCGGTTTCCTTGCAGTGGCTTTGGTATAATACAGGTCTAGTGTCTTTCATCTCACAAGGGTGAAGGGATGTCTGCACCACGACTGTGGAGTCCCTATGAGAAAGCCCATTAGGTCCCCGACTCCTTTCGACGCGAATGCCTCACATATGCCTCTGACACCATGTCGAGAGGCACGCAGAGCTCACTGCTTCAAAATTTGACGGAGCCTGACTCGCTCTTGAACATTGACAGGAATCCCAGTATCCGCTGTGGCTTAACTTTGGAAAGGGACCCTGGGTCTCCCGACTTCACCCTCGAGAAGCGTCCCTTTTGCCCTGCCAAGCCTTCCGAAGAGACTCCTGAGGTGTCCCTCGTAACTCGACAGGAGTCCTGACTTCGTTGAAAGAAGATAAACACGAGGGTTGAAGGGCCATCCCCGCCAGTTAAGTCGAGAATAGTAGCCGGCACCAACTTGGTCGGGCCCGCCGCAACTCGAGAAAAACCATGAGACTTCCCCCTCGGTCAAGCGAGATGAGGCCCGATTCCCCTGCACTGCATGCTTAAGAGCAATTCCGTGAGCCCCCTGAAACATGTCAGGAGCCTCGACATTGCTTGATGGATGTCGAGACAGTCCGCAAAAAAACACTACTGTCACATAGTAGAGTAGAGGGACCCTGAGGTCGACTCACCAGCATCGCGAAGGAGGATCCATGGGCCCCAAATCAACTCGAGATGAGGCCGTGGTCTCATCCCCTGCATTGGACTCCAGAGCCATCCCCCGTTACCCCATCAAACACGACCTGAGGCTTTGACTCCCTTTAGGCAACTCCAGAGGTTCCCACCGGAGAACAACGGGCCAAGTCTAGAGGAGTACCAATTCAGCAGAGCAACTCGAGGACTGCTCCGTGTACCCCAAATTGCGCCTCGAGATGAGAGCTGATTCCCTGGCTTAGACTCAAGACGTAGGCCACCTTTCCACAAAGCCCCTCAAGAGGAGGCTTCTCTCAGCAATAGGTATTGAGGGAGGGACCCTGAGATTGCTGCCTCAATGGGCATATACATCCGAGAAGCCCTGACTCGAAAGGAGGCCGGGTTTTCCTTGCAGTGGCTTGAATACAGTCTAGTCTTTTCATCTCACAAGGTGAAGGGATGTCTAGGCACCACCTGTGGAGTATGGTCCCTAGAGAAAGCCCTAGGTCCCCGACTCCTTTCGACGGAATGCCTCACATGCCTCTGACACCTCGAGAGGCACGCAGAGCTCACTGCTTCAAAATTTGACGGAGCCTGACTCCTCTTTGAACATTGACAGGAATCCCAGTATTCCTGTGGCTACTGGGAAAGGGACCCTGGGTCTCCCGACTCACCTCGAGATCTCGAGAAGCGTCCTCTTTTGCCCTGGCCAAGCCATCGAAGAGACTCCCGCCTGAGGTGTCCCTCGTAACTCAGACAGGAGTCCTGACTTCGTGAAACAAACACGAGGGTTGAAGGGCCATCCCCGCCGTAAGTCGAGAATGTATCGACACCCCGTGACGTTCCGCCAGGTCCCCGCCGCAACCTCGAGAAAAACAATGAGACTTCCCCCCATCCAAGCGAGATGAGGAAAAGTCCCGATTTCCCCTGCACTGCATGCAGAGCAATTCCGTGAGCCCCCTGAAACATGTCAGGAGCCTCGACTTGCTTGATGGATGTCGAGACAGTCCGCAAAAACACTGTCACAAGTAGAGAGGGACCCTGAGGTCACACCAGCATCGCGAAGGAGCTCTCCATGGGCCCCAAATCAACAACTCGAGATGAGGCCGCGCTTCCCCTGCATTGACTCCAGAGCCATCCCCCGTTCCCCATCAAACACGACCTGAGGCTTGACTCCCTTTAGAGGCAACTCCAGAGGTTCCCGGAGAAACAACGGGCCAAGTCTAGAGGAAGTACCAAGTTCAGCAGAGCAACTCGAGGACTGCTCCGTGTACCCCAAATTGCCTCGAGATGAGAGCTGATTCCCTGGCTTAGAGACTCAAGACGTAGGCCACCTTTCCACAAGCCCCTCAAGAGGAGGCTTCTCTCAGCAATAGGTATGAGGGAGGGACCCTGAGATTGCTGCCTCAATGGGCATATACACCGAGAAAGCCCTGACTCGAAAGGGAGGCGGCGGGTTTCCTTGCAGTGGCTTGAATACAGTCTAGATCTTTCATCTCACAAGGTGAAGGGATGTCTGCACCACGCCTGTGGAGTCCCTAGAGAAAGCCCTAGGTCGACCCCGACTCCTTTCGTTCCGACGGAATGCCTCACATGCCTCTGACCACCTTCGAGAGGCACGCAGAGCTCACATTGCTTCAAAATTTTTGACGGAGCCTGACGGCTCCTCTTGAACATTGACAGGAAATCCCAGTATCCCTGTGGCTACAGGAAAGGGACCCTGGGGTTCTCTCCCGACTCACCTCGAGATGCGTTCCTTTTGCCCTGCAAAGCCTCGAAGAGACTCCTGAGGTTTGTCCTCGTAACTCGACAAGGAGTCCCCCTGACTTCGTTTTTGAACAAACACGTGGGTTGAAGGGCCCTCACCATCCCCGCCGTGTATGTAAGTCGAGAATGTACCCCAGGTCCCCAGCCGCCAACCCTCTCGAGATAAAAACCATGAGACCTTCCCACCCTCCAAGCGAGATGAAGACCCGATTCCCCTGCACTTGCATTGCAGAACGAGCAATTCCGTGAGCCCCCTGAAATCATGTCAGGAGGAAGCCTCGCACCTTGCTTGATGGATGTCGAGACAGTCCGCAAAAACACTGTCACTAAGTAGAGGAGGGACCCTGAGGTCACAAGCCAGCCATAAGCCGAAGGAGCTCTCCCCCATGGGCCCCAAATCCAACTCGAGATGAGGCCCCCCGCTTTCCCTGCATTGACTCCAGAGCCATCGCCCCGTTCCCCCATCAAAACACGACCTGAGGCTTGACTTCCTTTAGGCAACTCCAAGTGTTTCCCTGGAGAACACTCGGGCCCCTAAGTCTAGAGGTGTACCAAGTTCAGCTACGAGCAATCTCGCAAGGGAGACCCTGCCTCCGTGTACCCAAAATTTGCCTCGAGGATGAGTGCATGATTTTCCCCCTGGCTTTGAGGAACTCAAGAACGTAGGGCCGACTTTTTCACAAAAGAGCCCGCAAGAGGAGGCATCTCTCTCGCATTAAGGTAAGAGGTGAGGGACCCTGAGATTGGCTGCCTCAAATGGGCCATAAACAACGAGGAGATAGACCCTGACTCGTGAAGGATTGGCCGGCTTTTTCGTTTGCAGTTGTGGCTTGACATACACAGTCTTACGTGGTCTCTCATCTCAATAAAGGTGAAGCGGTTGGTTCTGCGTGCACACACCTGATGGAGTCCTAGGAAAAGGCCCTTAGGTCCAGCCGTAAATCCTTGTTCGACCTGGAAATGCTTTCACATGCACTCTGACGACCTGCTGAAAGAGCAGGACGTCTGAGTTCCACTGCTTCAAAAGTTTGACGCGGTAGCCTGACTCCTCTTTGAACATTGAACAAGGATCCCAGTATGTCCTGTGGGCTACTGTGAAAGGGGACCCTGGGGGTCTACCGACTCACCTCGAGATGCGTCCCTTTGCCCTGCCAAGCTTCGAGCAGAGACTCCGTTGAGGGTGTCCTCTTCGTAACTCGACAGGAGTCACTTGACTCGATTTGAAACAAAACTACGTGGGTTGAAGGGACATTCCCGCGTAGAAGGTCGGAGAATGTACCCCAGGTTCCACGCCGCAACTCGAGGGGGGTGGAAAACCATGAGGACTTTCGTCCCTCCAAGCGAGATGAAGACTAACGATTTCTCCACTGCATTGCAGAGCAATTTCTCGGTGAGCCCCCGCCTGAAAACTTGTCAGGAGCCTCGACTTGCTTGATGGATGTCGAGACAGTCCGCAAAAACACTGTCACAAGTAGAGAGAGGACCCTGAGGTCACACCAGCATCGCGAAGGAGCTCCATGGCCCCAAATCAACTCGAGATGAGGCCCGCTTCCCCTGCATTGACTCCAGAGCCATCCCCCGTTCCCCATCAAACACGACCTGAGGCTTGACTCCCTTTAGGCAACTCCAGAGGTTCCCCGAGAACAACGGGCCAAGTCTAGAGGAGTACCAAGTTCAGCAGAGCAACTCGAGGACTGCTCCGTGTACCCCAAATTGCCTCGAGATGAGAGCTGATTCCCTGGCTTAGACTCAAGACGTAGGCCACCTTTCCACAAGCCCCTCAAGAGGAGGCTTCTCTCAGCAATAGGTATGAGGGAGGGACCCTGAGATTGCTGCCTCAATGGGCATATACACCGAGAGCCCTGACTCGAAAGGAGGCCGGCTTTCCTTGCAGTGGCTTGAATACAGTCTAGTCTTTCATCTCACAAGCTGAAGGGATGTCTGCACCACCTGTGGAGTCCCTAGAGAAAGCCCTAGGTCCCCGACTCCTTTCGACGGAATGCCTCACATGCCTCTGACACCTCGAGAGGCACGCAGAGCTCACTGCTTCAAAATTTGACGGAGCCTGACTCCTCTTGAACATTGACAGGAATCCCAGTATCCCTGTGGCTACTGGAAAGGGACCCTGGGTCTCCCGACTCACCTCGAGAAGCGTCCCTTTTGCCCTGCCAAGCCTCGAAGAGACTCCTGAGGTGTCCCTCGTAACTCGACAGGAGTCCTGACTTCGTTGAACAAACACGAGGGTTGAAGGGCCATCCCCGCCGTAAGTCGAGAATGTACCCCAGGTCCCCGCCGCAACTCGAGAAAAACCATGAGACTTCCCCCTCCAAGCGAGATGAGGCCCGATTCCCCTGCACTGCATGCAGAGCAATTCCGTGAGCCCCCTGAAACATGTCAGGAGCCTCGACTTGCTTGATGGATGTCGAGACAGTCCGCAAAAACACTGTCACAAGTAGAGAGGGACCCTGAGGTCACACCAGCATCGCGAAGGAGCTCCATGGGCCCCAAATCAACTCGAGATGAGGCCCGCTTCCCCTGCATTGACTCCAGAGCCATCCCCCGTTCCCCATCAAACACGACCTGAGGCTTGACTCCCTTTAGGCAACTCCAGAGGTTCCCCGAGAACAACGGGCCAAGTCTAGAGGAGTACCAAGTTCAGCAGAGCAACTCGAGGACTGCTCCGTGTACCCCAAATTGCCTCGAGATGAGAGCTGATTCCCTGGCTTAGACTCAAGACGTAGGCCACCTTTCCACAAGCCCCTCAAGAGGAGGCTTCTCTCAGCAATAGGTATGAGGGAGGGACCCTGAGATTGCTGCCTCAATGGGCATATACACCGAGAAGCCCTGACTCGAAAGGAGGCCGGTTTCCTTGCAGTGGCTTGAATACAGTCTAGTCTTTCATCTCACAAGGTGAAGGGATGTCTGCACCACCTGTGGAGTCCCTAGAGAAAGCCCTAGGTCCCCGACTCCTTCGACGGAATGCCTCACATGCCTCTGACACCTCGAGAGGCACGCAGAGCTCACTGCTTCAAAATTTGACGGAGCCTGACTCCTCTTGAACATTGACAGGAATCCCAGTATCCCTGTGGCTACTGAAAGAGGACCCTGGGTCTCCCGACTCACCTCGAGAAGCGTCCTTTTTGCCCTGCCAAGCCTCGAAGAGACTCCTGAGGTGTCCCTCGTAACTCGACAGGAGTCCTGACTTCGTTGAACAAACACGAGGGTTGAAGGGCCATCCCCGCCGTAAGTCGAGAATGTACCCCAGGTCCCCGCCGCAACTCGAGAAAAACCATGAGACTTCCCCCTCCAAGCGAGATGAGGCCCGATTCCCCTGCACTGCATGCAGAGCAATTCCGTGAGCCCCCTGAAACATGTCAGGAGCCTCGACTTGCTTGATGGATGTCGAGACAGTCCGCAAAAACACTGTCACAAGTAGAGAGGGACCCTGAGGTCACACCAGCATCGCGAAGGAGCTCCATGGGCCCCAAATCAACTCGAGATGAGCCCGCTTCCCCTGCATTGACTCCAGAGCCATCCCCCGTTCCCCATCAAACACGACCTGAGGCTTGACTCCCTTTAGGCAACTCCAGAGGTTCCCCGAGAACAACGGGCCAAGTCTAGAGGAGTACCAAGTTCAGCAGAGCAACTCGAGGACTGCTCCGTGTACCCCAAATTGCCTCGAGATGAGAGCTGATTCCCTGGCTTAGACTCAAGACGTAGGCCACCTTTCCACAAGCCCCTCAAGAGGAGGCTTCTCTCAGCAATAGGTATGAGGGAGGGACCCTGAGATTGCTGCCTCAATGGGCATATACACCGAGAAGCCCTGACTCGAAAGGAGGCCGGGTTTCCTTGCAGTGGCTTGAATACAGTCTAGTCTTTCATCTCACAAGCTGAAGGGATGTCTGCACCACCTGTGGAGTCCCTAGAGAAAGCCCTAGGTCCCCGACTCCTTTCGACGGAATGCCTCACATGCCTCTGACACCTCGAGAGGCACGCAGAGCTCACTGCTTCAAAATTTGACGGAGCCTGACTCCTCTTGAACATTGACAGGAATCCCAGTATCCCTGTGGCTACTGGAAAGGGACCCTGGGTCTCCCGACTCACCTCGAGAAGCGTCCCTTTTTGCCCTGCCAAGCCTCGAAGAGACTCCTGAGGTGTCCCTCGTAACTCGACAGGAGTCCTGACTTCGTTGAACAAACACGAGGGTTGAAGGGCCATCCCCGCCGTAAGTCGAGAATGTACCCCAGGTCCCCGCCGCAACTCGAGAAAAACCATGAGATTCCCCTCCAAGCGAGATGAGGCCCGATTCCCCTGCACTGCATGCAGAGCAATTCCGTGAGCCCCCTGAAACATGTCAGGAGCCTCGACTTGCTTGATGGATGTCGAGACAGTCCGCAAAAACACTGTCACAAGTAGAGAGGGACCCTGAGGTCACACCAGCATCGCGAAGGAGCTCCATGGGCCCCAAATCAACTCGAGATGAGGCCCGCTTCCCCTGCATTGACTCCAGAGCCATCCCCCGTTTCCATCAAACACGACCTGAGGCTTGACTCCCTTTAGGCAACTCCAGAGGTTCCCCGAGAACAACGGGCCAAGTCTAGAGGAGTACCAAGTTCAGCAGAGCAACTCGAGGACTGCTCCGTGTACCCCAAATTGCCTCGAGATGAGAGCTGATTCCCTGGCTTAGACTCAAGACGTAGGCCACCTTTCCACAAGCCCCTCAAGAGGAGGCTTCTCTCAGCAATAGGTATGAGGGAGGGACCCTGAGATTGCTGCCTCAATGGGCATATACACCGAGAAGCCCTGACTCGAAAGGAGGCCGGGTTTCCTTGCAGTGGCTTGAATACAGTCTAGTCTTTCATCTCACAAAGGCTGAAGGGATGTCTGCACCACCTGTGGAGTCCCTAGAGAAAGCCTAGGTCCCCGACTCCTTTCGACGGAATGCCTCACATGCCTCTGACACCTCGAGAGGCACGCAGAGCTCACTGCTTCAAAATTTGACGGAGCCTGACTCCTCTTGAACATTGACAGGAATCCCAGTATCCCTGTGGCTACTGAAAGGGACCCTGGGTCTCCCGACTCACCTCGAGAAGCGTCCTTTTTGCCCTGCCAAGCCTCGAAGAGACTCCTGAGGTGTCCCTCGTAACTCGACAGGAGTCCTGACTTCGTTGAACAAACACGAGGGTTGAAGGGCCATCCCCGCCGTAAGTCGAGAATGTACCCCAGGTCCCCGCCGCAACTCGAGAAAAACCATGAGACTTCCCCCTCCAAGCGAGATGAGGCCCGATTCCCCTGCACTGCATGCAGAGCAATTCCGTGAGCCCCCTGAAACATGTCAGGAGCCTCGACTTGCTTGATGGATGTCGAGACAGTCCGCAAAAACACTGTCACAAGTAGAGAGGGACCCTGAGGTCACACCAGCATCGCGAAGGAGCTCCATGGGCCCCAAATCAACTCGAGATGAGGCCCGCTTCCCCTGCATTGACTCCAGAGCAATCCCCCGTTCCCCATCAAACACGACCTGAGGCTTGACTCCCTTTAGGCAACTCCAGAGGTTCCCCGAGAACAACGGGCCAAGTCTAGAGGAGTACCAAGTTCAGCAGAGCAACTCGAGGACTGCTCCGTGTACCCCAAATTGCCTCGAGATGAGAGCTGATTCCCTGGCTTAGACTCAAGACGTAGGCCACCTTTCCACAAGCCCCTCAAGAGGAGGCTTCTCTCAGCAATAGGTATGAGGGAGGGACCCTGAGATTGCTGCCTCAATGGGCATATACACCGAGAAGCCCTGACTCGAAAGGAGGCCGGGTTTCCTTGCAGTGGCTTGAATACAGTCTAGTCTTTCATCTCACAAGGTGAAGGGATGTCTGCACCACCTGTGGAGTCCCTAGAGAAAGCCCTAGGTCCCCGACTCCTTTCGACGGAATGCCTCACATGCCTCTGACACCTCGAGAGGCACGCAGAGCTCACTGCTTCAAAATTTGACGGAGCCTGACTCCTCTTGAACATTGACAGGAATCCCAGTATCCCTGTGGCTACTGGAAAGGGACCCTGGGTCTCCCGACTCACCTCGAGAAGCGTCCTTTTGCCCTGCCAAGCCTCGAAGAGACTCCTGAGGTGTCCCTCGTAACTCGACAGGAGTCCTGACTTCGTTGAACAAACACGAGGGTTGAAGGGCCATCCCCGCCGTAAGTCGAGAATGTACCCCAGGTCCCCGCCGCAACTCGAGAAAAACCATGAGACTTCCCCCTCCAAGCGAGATGAGGCCCGATTCCCCCTGCACTGCATGCAGAGCAATTCCGTGAGCCCCCTGAAACATGTCAGGAGCCTCGACTTGCTTGATGGATGTCGAGACAGTCCGCAAAAACACTGTCACAAGTAGAGAGGGACCCTGAGGTCACACCAGCATCGCGAAGAGGAGCTCCATGGGCCCCCCAAAAATCAACCCGAGATTGAAAGGCCCGCTTTCTCCCCCTGCATTGAAACTCCCCAAGCCATACCCCCCGTTTTCCCCCCATCAAACACGAACCTTGAGGCTTTATTCCCTTTAGGCCCAACTCCAGAGGTTCCCCCGAGAAAACACGGGCCAAGTCCACTTAAGAGGAGTAAACCAAAGTTCCAAGGGGGGGCAAAGAAAGCCAACTTCGAGGACTGCTCCGTGAAAAACCCCCCAAATTGCCTTCGATAAATGAAGCTGAAATTCCCTGGCATAAGGACTCCCCAAAAACGTTGGACACCTTTTCCCAAGCCCCCGTCAAAGAGGAGGCCATTCTCTCCCAGCACATAGGTATAGGGAGGGAACCCCTAGAATTGGGCTGCCCTCAATGGGGCCCCAATATACAACCGAGAAGCCCCTGACTCGAAAGGAGGCCCGGGTTTCCCCTATTGCAGTGGCCATGAATACAGTCACCCTAAGTTCCCCCTTTCATCTCTCTCACAAGGGTGAAGGGATTTGTCCCTGCATAACCCACCCTGGGTTGGCTAGGTCACCCCCCCCCCCGCTAGAGACAGCCCCAAGGTCCCACTGAACTCCCTTTTTCGAAGGGAACTTGCCCTCCCACTCATTGCCTCTTGACACCCCCGAGAAAAGAACGCCAACGCCAAGACAGCTCAATGCTGTCAAAAATTTGATCGGAACCTGAACTCCCCATCAAACAATGAACAGGACAATCCACAGTTTCCCTGTGGCGGCTTTACCAGTTATAAAGGTGAACCCTGGGTTCCAACCTCTCCTTCCTCGACTCCAACTCCTCAAGAATGCGGTCCCCCTTTTTTATTGCCCTTGCCCATGCCTCCCGATGTGACTTCCTCTGAAGGTTGTCCCCACGTTAAAAAATCTCGACAGGACCAACCTACGCCGGTCTTTTAGCGTTTTAGAAAGACTTATCTCAGAGGGCGATTCTTTGGTACACTAGGGCCCATTGCCCCGCCCGTATGTCCCGAGGAAATGTACCCCCCAGCGCTCCCCCCTCGCAGCAATTCGAAAAAAACAATAGAAGGACCTTTCACCTCCCCAATGCCGAGAGATGAAGGGCCCCCCGATTCCCCCCCACCTGCAACTGAATGCAAGAGCAATTCGTCCGTTGAGAACCCCCCTGAGAAAACACCTACGATGTCCTCTCGGAAGGCCCTCGGTCTTGCCTTTTGAAGAAGACTTTGGTGTCCGTATAACAGTTCCACCCCAGCACTAAATAACTCTAGTCAAAAAGTAACATTCGACGTGGGAGCCTCTGATGGTACACCATCAAGCATGCGCAGAATCATGGAGCCCCCTTTTTCCTATGGGCACCCCCAAAATATACATCGACCTCGAGATGACGGCCCCCCAACTGGCTTGCATCCACCCTGCATTGTAGTCCACGACGCGATACACTGTTTTTTCAACCTTCAAAAGACTACCCTGGAGGCTATTATTGAACTCCCCCGTTTTTAGGCAAACTCCCTGACGGTTTTCCCCCCCGAAGAAACAAACGGGGCCCCATAGTCAAGACGGTCAAAACGTAGTACCCAATGGTACTGTCCCAACAAAAGAGCCCAAAATCTCCCCGGCTGCCATGGGAACCCCCGCTCGGCTGTTGTACACCTAAAATTCTGCTTCGAGGAAATGAAGAGCTTGAATTTTCCCTTGCGATTTAATAAAAAAACCTCAGGACGTAGGCCCCCACCACCCCTTATTCCACATAAAGGCCCCTCTAAGAGGAAGGCTCTTCTCTCAAGCAAAATTAAGGTTATGAGGGAGTGGACCCCTGAGCTTGGACCTTGCCCCGCAATTGGTATAAATACCCAACCGGTAGGGATGCCCAGACTCGAAAGGAAGGCCGACACGGGTTTCCTTGCTACTGAGGCCATTTGAAATTAACATGTCCCTCCCCCCCCCCCGATAGTTCATTTTTCAGCTCAGCAAGGTTGGAAGGGATGGTACCTGCTCCTCACCGGTGGAGGTCCCCCCCCCTTAGAGGAAAGACCTCAGTAATGTTCCCACCGACCTTCCCTTATTTTCGTTCCGACGGAATGGCAACTACACATTGCCGTCTGAAACACCCAGTAAGAGGCACGCCGAGCTCCACTGCTTTTCAATAGTTGGACGGAGCTATGACTCGCCGCCTATGGAAAACCATTGACAAGGAACATCAAGTACTCCCTGGTGGCTACCTGGGAAAAAGGGGAACCCCTGGCGTCTCCCCGAACCGTTTTCCACCTCGAGTAAACCCACAAAAGAGTTCCCCCCTTTTGCCCCCGCACCAAGCAACGGAAGAGAAGGTTAACACCCTGGAGGTGTACCCCCCCTCGTGGTACACTCGACCAGGTAAAGTTCCCCCCCCCCCCTGACCCCTTCGTTTGAAACAACACACGGACCCGGGGTTTTGAAGGGCCATCCTACCGCCGCCCGTTTTAAGTCCCCCCCGATGAAAACTTGTTACCCCAAAGGTCCCCTCCCGCCCCGCAAAACTCCGAGAAAAACAATGAGACTTCCCCCCTCCCAAGGCCCGAGATGGGAGGCAGGGCGCCCGAATTTACACCCTTGCACTGTAGATGCAGGAGCAATATTTCCCGGGAAGCCCCCTGGAAACATTTCACCCCCAGGAAAAGCCTCGGACTTTTGCTTTGAATGGATGTCGACACAGTCCCCGCCAAAAACACTGTCCCACAAGTAAGAAGGGGCAACCCTGAGGTACCCCAGACTACCAGCAAATCGGCGAAAGGACCTCTTCCATGGTACCCCCCCCCCAAAATCAACTTCCGAGAAAAATGAAGGCCCGCTTCCCCTGCATTGACTCCAGAGCCATCCCCCGTTCCCCATCAAACACGACCTGAGGCTTGACTCCCTTTAGGCAACTCCAGAGGTTCCCCGAGAACAACGGGCCAAGTCTAGAGGAGTACCAAGTTCAGCAGAGCAACTCGAGGACTGCTCCGTGTACCCCAAATTGCCTCGAGATGAGAGCTGATTCCCTGGCTTAGACTCAAGACGTAGGCCACCTTTCCACAAGCCCCTCAAGAGGAGGCTTCTCTCAGCAATAGGTATGAGGGAGGGACCCTGAGATTGCTGCCTCAATGGGCATATACACCGAGAAGCCCTGACTCGAAAGGAGGCCGGGTTTCCTTGCAGTGGCTTGAATACAGTCTAGTCTTTCATCTCACAAGGTGAAGGGATGTCTGCACCACCTGTGGAGTCCCTAGAGAAAGCCCTAGGTCCCCGACTCCTTTCGACGGAATGCCTCACATGCCTCTGACACCTCGAGAGGCACGCAGAGCTCACTGCTTCAAAATTTGACGGAGCCTGACTCCTCTTGAACATTGACAGGAATCCCAGTATCCCTGTGGCTACTGGAAAGGGACCCTGGGTCTCCCGACTCACCTCGAGAAGCGTCCCTTTTGCCCTGCCAAGCCTCGAAGAGACTCCTGAGGTGTCCCTCGTAACTCGACAGGAGTCCTGACTTCGTTGAACAAACACGAGGGTTGAAGGGCCATCCCCGCCGTAAGTCGAGAATGTACCCCAGGTCCCCGCCGCAACTCGAGAAAAACCATGAGACTTCCCCCTCCAAGCGAGATGAGGCCCGATTCCCCTGCACTGCATGCAGAGCAATTCCGTGAGCCCCCTGAAACATGTCAGGAGCCTCGACTTGCTTGATGGATGTCGAGACAGTCCGCAAAAACACTGTCACAAGTAGAGAGGGACCCTGAGGTCACACCAGCATCGCGAAGGAGCTCCATGGGCCCCAAATCAACTCGAGATGAGGCCCGCTTCCCCTGCATTGACTCCAGAGCCATCCCCCGTTCCCCATCAAACACGACCTGAGGCTTGACTCCCTTTAGGCAACTCCAGAGGTTCCCCGAGAACAACGGGCCAAGTCTAGAGGAGTACCAAGTTCAGCAGAGCAACTCGAGGACTGCTCCGTGTACCCCAAATTGCCTCGAGATGAGAGCTGATTCCCTGGCTTAGACTCAAGACGTAGGCCACCTTTCCACAAGCCCCTCAAGAGGAGGCTTCTCTCAGCAATAGGTATGAGGGAGGGACCCTGAGATTGCTGCCTCAATGGGCATATACACCGAGAAGCCCTGACTCGAAAGGGCCGGGTTTCCTTGCAGTGGCTTGAATACAGTCTAGTCTTTCATCTCACAAGGTGAAGGGATGTCTGCACCACCTGTGGAGTCCCTAGAGAAAGCCCTAGGTCCCCGACTCCTTTCGACGGAATGCCTCACATGCCTCTGACACCTCGAGAGGCACGCAGAGCTCACTGCTTCAAAATTTGACGGAGCCTGACTCCTCTTGAACATTGACAGGAATCCCAGTATCCCTGTGGCTACTGGAAAGGGACCCTGGGTCTCCCGACTCACCTCGAGAAGCGTCCCTTTTGCCCTGCCAAGCCTCGAAGAGACTCCTGAGGTGTCCCTCGTAACTCGACAGGAGTCCTGACTTCGTTGAACAAACACGAGGGTTGAAGGGCCATCCCCGCCGTAAGTCGAGAATGTACCCCAGGTCCCCGCCGCAACTCGAGAAAAACCATGAGACTTCCCCCTCCAAGCGAGATGAGGCCCGATTCCCCTGCACTGCATGCAGAGCAATTCCGTGAGCCCCCTGAAACATGTCAGGAGCCTCGACTTGCTTGATGGATGTCGAGACAGTCCGCAAAAACACTGTCACAAGTAGAGAGGGACCCTGAGGTCACACCAGCATCGCGAAGGAGCTCCATGGGCCCCAAATCAACTCGAGATGAGGCCCGCTTCCCCTGCATTGACTCCAGAGCCATCCCCCGTTCCCCATCAAACACGACCTGAGGCTTGACTCCCTTTAGGCAACTCCAGAGGTTCCCCGAGAAACAACGGGCCAAGTCTAGAGGAGTACCAAGTTCAGCAGAGCAACTCGAGGACTGCTCCGTGTACCCCAAATTGCCTCGAGATGAGAGCTGATTCCCTGGCTTAGACTCAAGACGTAGGCCACCTTTCCACAAGCCCCTCAAGAGGAGGCTTCTCTCAGCAATAGGTATGAGGGAGGGACCCTGAGATTGCTGCCTCAATGGGCATATACACCGAGAAGCCCTGACTCGAAAGGAGGCCGGCTTTCCTTGCAGTGGCTTGAATACAGTCTAGTCTTTCATCTCACAAGTGAAGGGATGTCTGCACCACTGTGGAGTCCCTAGAGAAAGCCCTAGGTCCCCGACTCCTTTCGACGGAATGCCTCACATGCCTCTGACACCTCGAGAGGCACGCAGAGCTCACTGCTTCAAAATTTGACGGAGCCTGACTCCTCTTGAACATTGACAGGATTCCCCCAGTAATTCCCTGTTGGGGGCTACTGGATACGGGGACCCCTGGGGTTCCTCCCCGACTCCACCTCGGAAGTAAGCCGTCCCTTTTGTTTGCCCTGGCCACGCCTCGAAGACGACCTTCCCTGAGGTGTCCCCCCCCCCCCCTCGTCATCTCGAACCAGAGGAATGTTCCTGAAACCCCCTTCCGATTGTAATCAAAACCCACTAGGAGTTGAAAAGGGCGCAAGTCCACGCAGCCGTACAAGAACCGAGAATGTGTAACCCTAGGTCCCCAGCCGCAACTCGAGAAATAACACAAAAGAAGACTTTTCCCCCTCCCAAGGGCGAGATGATGCCCCACTACGATTTTCCCCCACTTGGCAACTGCAATGCAGAGCCAAGTTCCCGGGGGGGGGGGGTGAGCCCCCCTGACAAAACATGTTTCCAGGAGGCCCCCTCTAGACCATGCCTATGGATTTAGTTTGGTCACCGAAAGTACCAGTTCACCGCAAAAAAACACTGTCCCCCGCAACATGTAGAGAGGGGAACCCAGAGGTCCACACCACAGCAATCGCGAAGGAAAAAGCCTCCAATGGGCCCCACCTAAACAAATCTTTCGAAGAACGAAGGCCCCCACAGTTATTCCCCCCTGCATTGACTACCATGAAAGCCATTCCCAGTTTTTTATCCCCCATGCAAACCACGACCTGAAGGTCTTTACTGGACTCTCCCTTTCTAGGAACCAACGTTCCAGAGGTTAACCACGAGAAACGAAAGGGCCCCAAGTCCAAGATGAGCACCACGTTCCAGCAGATAGAAAAACTACACGTGGAACCTGCTCCCCGATGTAACCCTAAAATTTGGCCCCTCGATATTGGAAGAAGCTGGAAATCCCCAGGTGCCATAACACTCAAGACCGTAGAGACAACATTTCCCACGAGTCCCCTCACAGAGTAATGCACCCATTACTCCTCTATCCATACAGGTAATGAAGGGGAGTGAACTCCATGAGATTGGCTTAGCCCATCAAATGGGAGCCCAATATACCACCCGAGGAAGACCCTGTACGCGAAAGGAGGAGCCCGGGTTTCCTTTGGGTGCAGATGGTGGCCCCCTTTTAATACAGTCCTAGGTCCACTTTCCAACCCTCAAAGCAAGTGCATTAAGGGTTGTCCTTGCACCAAGCACGCCGTAGTTGGGAAAGCTCCCCCCAAGAGGAAAAGTCACCTAGGGATTTTCCCCCCCGACTTCCCCCTTCTCCCGACGGAATGCATCCCGCCAACATGCCTCTAACACCCCTTCGAGAGGGCCACGCAACGAGCACCAAACTGCCATTACAAAACATTTTGACGGAGCCCCTTACCTCCTTCCTTGAACAATTTGGACAAGGAAAAATCTCCCACGTATCCCTGTGGTCTATACTGGGTGGAAAAGGGGAACCCCAACTGGGGTTCCCTCCCCGACTTCATCCTCGGAAAGTAAGACGTCCCCACCCCCCCCCCTATCATAGCCCCTGCCCAAGCCCCCTCCAGCAGAGACCCTCCCTGTAAGGTGTGGTCCCCCCCTCGTAATCCTCTCGACAAGTAATCCCCCCCCCCCCCCCCTGGAACTTCCGTTGAAACAAAAACACAACCGAGTGAGTTTTTTTGAAGGGCCCATCCCCCACGCACGGATAAGTCCCCGAGAATGTAACCCGCCAGGATCCCCCGCCGCTCAAAATACTCGAGAAAATAAAAAAAAAAAAAAAAACCAATGAGACATTAGACCCACTCTCCAAGCGCGAGGATTGGAGGAGCACCGAATTTTCCCCATGCAACCGAATGCAGAGGCAATTTACCGTGAGTCCCCCCTGAATACCGTGAGTCCATAAGAGCCCTTCGTGACCTTGCTTTGGAAATTTTTTCCAGAGAACAGTCCCCGCAAAGAAGACAAAAAACCCCACTGGTCCCCACAAGTAAGAAGTAAGGGGAACCCTGAGGTCCAACACCAGCATCAGCGAAGAGCGCCCCAATGGGGCCCCGCAAAATTCACCTCGAGAATGACGCCCCCGCGACATTTCCACCCTGCATTGACTCTTTTTCCCAAAAAGCCCTTCCCCCCTAGGTTGTCCCCCCATCCAAAAAGGAACAAACGTCCCCCTTGAGGCCCGGGACCCCCCTGTTAAGCCCACACCACCAGATGTTTTCCCCCTAAGTAACAACGGGCACAAGTCCTAAGAGAGATTAACCAACCAAGTTTCAGACTGAACAGCAACAAAAAAAACACACGAAGGACTGCCTCTTTGCCGTGAAAACACCCTAACATTTCCACTTCGAGAATTGGAGAAAGCTTGATTATTCCCTGGCCTTTAGACCTCAAGATTGTAAGGCCAACCCTTTTTCCACAAGCCTTCCCTCAAGCGGAGGCCCGTTGTCCTCTCCAAGCAATAAGGATAAAAAAATGAGGTGAAAGGGTGAACCCTTAGAACATGCCTTGAGCCCTCCCCCAATTCCCAAAGGGCCATAACTAACAAACCGAGAAAAAGCCCTAGACCCTCCGAAAGAGAGGCCCGGGTTGTATGTTCTTTGCAAATTTAGGCCTCTTGTATGCATACCGTCCTAGTTCTTTCATTCTCAACAAAGGTGTGAAGGGAATTGACTCTGGCACCAACCCTTTGGAGTCCCCCCCCCCCCCCACACATGAGAGAAAGCCCTCAGTAAGTCCCCGACCTCCCCCCTTTTCGACTGAAATGCCCCCTCACAATGCCCTACTGAGACCAACATCCCGAGAGCCCACGCAGATCCACACTTCTTATTCAAAATTTATTTATGAAACGGAGCCTGAAACTAACTCCCTCTTATGAAACATAGGACCGTAATCCCTCAGTGACCCTGGTGACTACACTTGGAAAAGGTACCACTGGGTTCCCCCCCCCCCCCCCCTCCCGACTACAAACCTATCGGACGAAAGCGACCACTTTTGTCTTGCCCTGCCCAACGCCCTCGAAAGAAGCAGTGACTCCCTAGAGGTGTCACTCCGTATAACCTCTGATGCACGGAACCCCCCTGAACCTTTTCCCGTTGAACCATAACACACGACGGGTTTTAGTAAAGTGACCTAACTCCCGCCCGTAAAAGGTCAGAAAATGTTTACATCCCAGGTCCCACCCCATAACCCAGCCGTGCAAACACTTCCGAAGAAAAAACCAAGAGAACCTTTTTCCCCCCTCCCCAACTCCGAGATGAAGCCACGATTACACACTGCACCTGACAAAGCAGAGCAAATCCCCGTGAAGCCCCCCTGAAACAATGTCCCAGGGTAGCCCCCCACGACACTACTTTCTTGTCAGTGAGATCTAGGAAGGTCCGAGAGAGTCCGCAAAAAAACTACTGGTCCACCCCCCCCCCCCCCCGCCACACGTAGAAGAAGGGAACCCCTAGAGAAGGTCATACCCAAGCCATATGCTAAGGAAGGCATTCACATGACATCACCTCAAAAACAAACTCGAAGATGGAGGCCCCCGCTTTGATAAAGTCCACCTGCAAACAGACTTCCAGAGCCCATCCCCCATTTATCCAGATCCAAAAAAACACCGACCTGAGGCTTGAACCTCCTTCCCTTTTGAGGCGAACCTCCAGGAGGTTTTATTCCCCCCGAAGACAAATACGGGGGCCCCCCCCCCCAAGTCTAGAACGAGTCAAATCACGAGGTTTCAGCTAAGAGAAACAAGAGGACTTGCTTCCTTGAACTCACCACAAAATTTGCCTCCAGAAATTGAAGGATGCCGATATCCCTGGGGCTTACAGACCCATCCAAGACGAACTAGCCCCAACCCTATTTCCCCACAAGAGCCCCCCTCAAAAGGGAAAGGCCTTCATCCTCAGCAATAACAGAATTAAATTAGGGTGAAGGAGCGACCCACGGATCAATTACTGGCCTCAAATAAGGGCCCATATTAACCCCGAGAAGAGCCTGAAACTTTCGAACCAGCGCAGGAGACAGGTTTCTCCCCTTTGTCGAAGTTGATCTATTTGAATTACAGGTCCTAGTCCCTTTCCATCCTCAAAAAGATGAAGGGATTTTTTTCTTTGCAGCACCATAGTGCGGAGGTGACCTTATAGCAATGGCCTTAGGTTCCCCCGACTATCACTTTCGACGAATGCCTCACATGACAACTTCTGAAAACTCGAGAGGCACGCAGAGCCACTGCTTATTCAAAATTTTTGACGGAGCACTGACTCCTCAACGAACATTAAGAGATACCAAGGAATCCACAGTATCCTGTAGGCTACTAGAGAAGAGGACCCTGGTCTCCCGACTCGACTCACCTCGAGAAGCGTCCCTTTTGCCCTGCCAAGCCTCGAAGAGACTCCTGAGGTGTCCCTCGTAACTCGACAGGAGTCCTGACTTCGTTGAACAAACACGAGGGTTGAAGGGCCATCCCCGCCGTAAGTCGAGAATGTACCCCAGGTCCCCGCCGCAACTCGAGAAAAACCATGAGACTTCCCCCTCCAAGCGAGATGAGGCCCGATTCCCCTGCACTGCATGCAGAGCAATTCCGTGAGCCCCCTGAAACATGTCAGGAGCCTCGACTTGCTTGATGGATGTCGAGACAGTCCGCAAAAACACTGTCACAAGTAGAGAGGGACCCTGAGGTCACACCAGCATCGCGAAGGAGCTCCATGGGCCCCAAATCAACTCGAGATGAGGCCCGCTTCCCCTGCATTGACTCCAGAGCCATCCCCCGTTCCCCATCAAACACGACCTGAGGCTTGACTCCCTTTAGGCAACTCCAGAGGTTCCCCGAGAACAACGGGCCAAGTCTAGAGGAGTACCAAGTTCAGCAGAGCAACTCGAGGACTGCTCCGTGTACCCCAAATTGCCTCGAGATGAGAGCTGATTCCCTGGCTTAGACTCAAGACGTAGGCCACCTTTCCACAAGCCCCTCAAGAGGAGGCTTCTCTCAGCAATAGGTATGAGGGAGGGACCCTGAGATTGCTGCCTCAATGGGGCATATACACCGAGAAGCCCTGACTCGAAAGGAGGCCGGCTTTCCTTGCAGTGGCTTGAATACAGTCTAGTCTTTCATCTCACAAGCTGAAGGGATGTCTGCACCACCTGTGGAGTCCCTAGAGAAAGCCCTAGGTCCCCGACTCCTTTCGACGGAATGCCTCACATGCCTCTGACACCTCGAGAGGCACGCAGAGCTCACTGCTTCAAAATTTGACGGAGCCTGACTCCTCTTGAACATTGACAGGAATCCCAGTATCCCTGTGGCTACTGGAAAGGGACCCTGGGTCTCCCGACTCACCTCGAGAAGCGTTCCTTTTGCCCTGCCAAGCCTCGAAGAGACTCCTGAGGTGTCCCTCGTAACTCGACAGGAGTCCTGACTTCGTTGAACAAACACGAGGGTTGAAGGGCCATCCCCGCCGTAAGTCGAGAATGTACCCCAGGTCCCCGCCGCAACTCGAGAAAAACCATGAGACTTCCCCCTCCAAGCGAGATGAGGCCCGATTCCCCTGCTGCACTGCATGCAGAGCAATTCCGTGAGCCCCCTGAAACATGTCAGGAGCCTCGACTTGCTTGATGGATGTCGAGACAGTCCGCAAAAACACTGTCACAAGTAGAGAGGGACCCTGAGGTCACACCAGCATCGCGAAGGAGCTCCATGGGCCCCAAATCAACTCGAGATGAGGCCCGCTTTCCCCTGCATTGACTCCAGAGCCAGCCATCCCCCGTTCCCCATCAAACACGACCTGAGGCTTGACTCCCTTTAGGCAACTCCAGAGGTTCCCCGAGAACAACGGGCCAAGTCTAGAGGAGTACCAAGTTCAGCAGAGCAACTCGAGGACTGCTCCGTGTACCCCAAATTGCCTCGAGATGAGAGCTGATTCCCTGGCTTAGACTCAAGACGTAGGCCACCTTTCCACAAGCCCCTCAAGAGGAGGCTTCTCTCAGCAATAGGTATGAGGGAGGGACCCTGAGATTGCTGCCTCAATGGGCATATACACCGAGAAGCCCTGACTCGAAAGGAGGCCGGCTTTCCTTGCAGTGGCTTGAATACAGTCTAGTCTTTCATCTCACAAGGTGAAGGGATGTCTGCACCACCTGTGGAGTCCCTAGAGAAAGCCCTAGGTCCCCGACTCCTTTCGACGGAATGCCTCACATGCCTCTGACACCTCGAGAGGCACGCAGAGCTCACTGCTTCAAAATTTGACGGAGCCTGACTCCTCTTGAACATTGACAGGAATCCCAGTATCCCTGTGGCTACTGGAAAGGGACCCTGGGTCTCCCGACTCACCTCGAGAAGCGTTCCTTTTGCCCTGCCAAGCCTCGAAGAGACTCCTGAGGTGTCCCTCGTAACTCGACAGGAGTCCTGACTTCGTTGAACAAACACGAGGGTTGAAGGGCCATCCCCGCCGTAAGTCGAGAATGTACCCCAGGTCCCCGCCGCAACTCGAGAAAAACCATGAGACTTCCCCCTCCAAGCGAGATGAGGCCCGATTCCCCTGCACTGCATGCAGAGCAATTCCGTGAGCCCCCTGAAACATGTCAGGAGCCTCGACTTGCTTGATGGATGTCGAGACAGTCCGCAAAAACACTGTCACAAGTAGAGAGGGACCCTGAGGTCACACCAGCATCGCGAAGGAGCTCCATGGGCCCCAAATCAACTCGAGATGAGGCCCGCTTCCCCTGCATTGACTCCAGAGCCATCCCCCGTTCCCCATCAAACACGACCTGAGGCTTGACTCCCTTTAGGCAACTCCAGAGGTTCCCCGAGAACAACGGGCCAAGTCTAGAGGAGTACCAAGTTCAGCAGAGCAACTCGAGGACTGCTCCGTGTACCCCAAATTGCCTCGAGATGAGAGCTGATTCCCTGGCTTAGACTCAAGACGTAGGCCACCTTTCCACAAGCCCCTCAAGAGGAGGCTTCTCTCAGCAATAGGTATGTATGAGGGAGGGACCCTGAGATTGCTGCCTCAATGGGCATATACACCGAGAAGCCCTGACTCGAAAGGAGGCCGGCTTTCCTTGCAGTGGCTTGAATACAGTCTAGTCTTTCATCTCACAAGGTGAAGGGATGTCTGCACCACCTGTGGAGTCCCTAGAGAAAGCCCTAGGTCCCCGACTCCTTTCGACGGAATGCCTCACATGCCTCTGACACCTCGAGAGGCACGCAGAGCTCACTGCTTCAAAATTTGACGGAGCCTGACTCCTCTTGAACATTGACAGGAATCCCAGTATCCCTGTGGCTACTGGAAAGGGACCCTGGGTCTCCCGACTCACCTCGAGAAGCGTCCCTTTTGCCCTGCCAAGCCTCGAAGAGACTCCTGAGGTGTCCCTCGTAACTCGACAGGAGTCCTGACTTCGTTGAACAAACACGAGGGTTGAAGGGCCATCCCCGCCGTAAGTCGAGAATGTACCCCAGGTCCCCGCCGCAACTCGAGAAAAACCATGAGACTTCCCCCTCCAAGCGAGATGAGGCCCGATTCCCCTGCACTGCATGCAGAGCAATTCCGTGAGCCCCCTGAAACATGTCAGGAGCCTCGACTTGCTTGATGGATGTCGAGACAGTCCGCAAAAACACTGTCACAAGTAGAGAGGGACCCCTGAGGTCACACCAGCATCGCGAAGGAGCTCCATGGGCCCCAAATCAACTCGAGATGAGGCCCGCTTCCCCTGCATTGACTCCAGAGCCATCCCCCGTTCCCCATCAAACACGACCTGAGGCTTGACTCCCTTTAGGCAACTCCAGAGTTCCCCGAGAACAACGGGCCAAGTCTAGAGGAGTACCAAGTTCAGCAGAGCAACTCGAGGACTGCTCCGTGTACCCCAAATTGCCTCGAGATGAGAGCTGATTCCCTGGCTTAGACTCAAGACGTAGGCCACCTTTCCACAAGCCCCTCAAGAGGAGGCTTCTCTCAGCAATAGGTATGAGGGAGGGACCCTGAGATTGCTGCCTCAATGGGCATATACACCGAGAAGCCCTGACTCGAAAGGAGGCCGGGTTTCCTTGCAGTGGCTTGAATACAGTCTAGTCTTTCATCTCACAAGTGAAGGGATGTCTGTCTGCACCACCTGTGGAGTCCCTAGAGAAAGCCCTAGTCCCCCCGACTCCTTTCGACGGAATGCCTCACATGCCTCTGACACCTCGAGAGGCACGCAGAGCTCACTGCTTCAAAATTTGACGGAGCCTGACTCCTCTTGAACATTGACAGGAATCCCAGTATCCCTGTGGCTACTGGAAAGGGACCCTGGGGTCTCCCGACTCACCTCGAGAAGCGTTCCCTTTTGCCCTGCCAAGCCTCGAAGAGACTCCTGAGTGTCTCTCCCTTCAGTAACCTCGACAGGAGTCACATGACCGTTATTGAACACAACACGAGGGTTGAAGGCGCTATTATCCTCCGCCGTAGTCGAGATGTACCCCAAGGTTCCTCACGCCCGCAACTCGAAAACACCATACACTTCGCCCTCCAATGTCGAGAAAGAGTGCCAAGTAATTTCCACAAAAAATTTTAGTAAAGAAAAATAACAAGATTATTTTCAGTATTAAAAAAATTTAAAATTGAATTTAAAATATATAAAATAAACAATTCTTTATCTCGAATCCCCTGCACTGCATTCAGAGTAAATCCGTGAGGCCCCCCCAAAAGGAAAAAAAACATGTCTCAGTGTAAGCCTTGAATTGCTATGATGGGAATCAACGAGAGACTTAGCAAAACACTAATCTGCGTCAAAAGAAGAGCGACACGAGTCTCCCTGAGGTCCACCCTCACTATCGGTGAAAGTGAGCTCCATGGGCCCCAAAATCAACTTCGAGATTGAGAGGCTCGCTTCCCCTGCTATTGACTCCTGACAGGCTCACCACACCTTTCCCCCCATCACAACACTCGCCCTGAGGTATTGACCTACTATTTTTCCCTTTAGGCAAACAGCTCCAAGGTTCACCAAAACATACCGGAGCCAAGTTCTAGAGGAGTTAACCAAGAGTACCAAGTTCAGCGGTAGCAAACTCGAGACACACACGACCCCATCTCCTGCTCCGTTTTACCACCAAATCAAATTGCCTCGAGAATGAGAGCTGATTTCCCTGTTTCTCTAGATCTCAAACGACGTTAGGGCTCACCTTTTGAGCACAAAGCCCTTACCTCAAGAGGTGATGTCTTCTGTCAGCAAATATGGTTTATGTGGGAGGGGGAGCGAACCCCTAGGGACCCCTGAGATGTGCACTATGCCTTCAATGAGTCTCTTACTCCACCGGAGAAGCCCTGCATCCCCTTCTCCTGACTCGGAAGGAGGAGCCCGGGCTTATCCTTTGCAGTGGCTTGCTCTTGAATACAGTCTAGTTCGTTCATCTCAAAACGCGGAAGGGAAAATGTCTGCAGCATGTGTTTGGAGTCCATAGTGAGAAAGCTTTTTAGTTCCCCCCCCCCGACTCCTTTCGAACGGAATGCCTCAACATTCCTCTGAAACCTTAGAAAGGCACGCAGGAGAGCTCACATGCTTCCAACAATTTGATGGAAGCGGAATGATGGAGCCTCCTCTCTGAACTCCTCCTGAAGCATAGCCAGGTATCCCAGTAGTAGTTATCCTGTGGCTATTGGGAAGGGGCCCTGGGTCCTCCGGGACACCGACTCACCTCGAGAGAAAGCGTTCCTTTTGCCCTGCCCAAGCCTCGGAAGATGAACTACTGAGGTTTTTTTATTTTTTTTTGTCCCTCGTAACTCGACAGGAAGTCATGAGAAAGTCATGAATTTCGTGGTGTGAACCAACACGAGGGTTGATTTTTTTTGTTGAAGTTTTTTTTGTTTTGAAGTTGATTGAAGGGCCATCCCCGCGGTTGGTTTAATGTCGAGGAGAAGATGAAGAATGTACACCAGGTCCCCGCCCCGCAACTCGAGGAAAAGGGGAAAAACAATGAGATGATGAGGACTTCCCCCTCCAAGCGAGATGAGGCCCGCCCGCACGACCCGATTCCCCTTGCACTGCTGCTGAGCAATTCCGTGACCGTGTGAGCCCCTGAAAAATGGTCAGGAAGCCTCGACCTTTCTTGATGGATGTACGAGTCAGTTCCGCAAAAAAATAAAAAAAAAAAAAAAAACAAAAAAAAAAAAACACTGTTTGTCACTAGTAGGAGAGGGACCATGAGGTCACACAACCTGCATTCGCGAAGGGAAATGGCGAACGTCCATGTGCCCCAAATCATTCGAAGGTGAGGCCCACCCGCTTCCCCTGCATTGACTCCCAGAGCCATTCCTCGTTCCCCATCAAACACGACCTGAGGCTTGAAATCCCTTTAGGCATCTCCAGAGTTCCCCGGGAGAAGGGAGGAGAACAACGGGCCATGTCTAAGAGGGAAGTTAACCAAGTTGAAGTACCAAGTAAGAGGAGAGTAGTTCCAAGGTTAAAGTACCCAGTTCAGCTCAGAGCAACTCGAGGAATTCTTACCTGTGTGTTTGAACCCCAAATTGCCTCGAGATGAGAGCTGGGGGACTCCCTGGATTAGACCTCACAGACGTAGGCCACCTTTCCACAAGCCGCCACTCAAGGAGGTGGCTTCCCTCAAGCAATAACGACGTTATTATTGAGGGAGGGGACCATGTGATTGCATTTCCTCAATGGGGCACATATACTCCACCGAGAAAAGAAAGCCCTTGACTCGAAAAAGGAGGCAGGCACGGGCTTTCCTTGCAGTGGCTTGAATACAGTCTTAGTCTTCATTCTCACAAGCTGAAGGGATTGTACTGTTCTGCAACCACCTGGGGAAGTCCCTTGAGAAAGCCCCTAGGTCCCCCGGACTCCTTTCGACGGAATGCGCTCACATGCCTCTGACACTCCTAGCGAGAGGCAACGCAGGAGCTCACTGCTTCTTCAAAATTTGACGGAGCTCCTGAATCCTCTTGAACATTGACAAGGATAGCCCAGTATCCCAGATATGCCATCATGGGCTACTGGAATGGGGAAAAAGGGACCTGCGGGGTCTCCCGACTCACCTCGAGGCAGCGTTCCTTTCTTCCCATGCCAAGCCTCGAAGTGGAACTCCTGAGGTGTCCCATCATAAATCGTCAGGAAGTCCTGACTTATGTATATTGCAACCTAAACACGAGGGAATGAAATAATCCCCCCCCCCCATTATTGATGATGGGCCATCCCCGCCGTAAGCTCCGCAAGTATGTAATCCCAGGTGTCCCCGCATAGCCCGCATAATCGAGATAATCTTGAGGACTTTCCCCACTACAAAGCGGGATGAATGGCCCGATTCTCTTGCACTGGACATGCAGATGCAATTCGTGAGCCCTGCTGAAACATGCTAAGGATGCCCTCGACTTGCCCTGATGGGTGTCGAAGAACTAGTCCGCCAAAAACACTCGTCACAAGGGATATGAGAGGGACCCTAGAGGTCTACACCACGCATCGCGAAGGGCTCTCCATGGGCCCAAATCAACTCGAGATGAGGCCCGCTTACCCTGCATTGACTCCAGAGCCATCCCCCGTTCCCATCAAACACGACCTGAGGTTGACTGCCCTTTAGGCAACTTCCAGAGGTTCCCCAGAGTCAACGGGCCAAGTCCAGAGGGAGACAAGACAAAAAGTACCAAGCTTCAGCCCCAGAGCAACTCGAGGATCTGCCCTCCTTGTGTACACCACGAATTGACCGGTCAGACGAATGAGTATTGAGAGCCCAGATACCCTGGCTGAGGATCGCAAGTCGTATAGGCCACCTCTTCTTACACAAGACCTCAAATGAGGAATAGGCTATACCTTGAACTCATCAATAGGTTATGAGGTGGGAGCGGTCTCTGAGATTGCTCAACTGCCTTTACCGTCGCATATACAACGAGAAGCCTGACTCTGAAGCGATGAGCCTGGCGTTCCTTGCAGTGGCTGTCGAAATTGATTAGGTACAAAACAGTCTAAGCCTTTTCATTCTCACAAGCTGAAGGGCCCCCCTATGTACCCGACAAATATCAAATTTAACATCCTGCAATCCCCACTGAATGGAGTCCCTACGTCAGAAAGCCCCATAGTGGTCCCCGCGACGTCCGTTACCGACGGAATGCCTCAGCATGCCTCTGACAAGCCTCGAGAGGACACGCCCAGGGGGGGGGCAGACTCTATCTGCCTTCAAGAATTTGAAGGCAAAGCGCTGACCTCCTCCCTTGAAGCATGTGACAGAAATCGGGGGCCGAGTGAGGGGGTCGGCGCGTGGGTGCTGAGCTGGAACGAACAAGGGACCCTAGGGTCTCCCGACCTTCCACCCTCAGAGAAGCAAGCTATGACTTTTGCACGGCCTAGCTCGAAAGAAACTACCTAGAGGCTTTGCTACCCGGCGTAACTCACAGTAGATGTACCTGAACTGTGTTCCTTACCAATTGAGTGTACCACACACTTCGCAGCGGTTGACAGCGCAGAACACGATCCCCGCCGTAGTCGGAGAATGTCACCCCCTAGAGTCCAAGACTCGCAACTTCCGGAGAAAAAATCATGTAGACATACCCCTTCACAAAGCGGAGATCGAGACCGCGATTCTCCCCTGCACCTGCATGCAGAGCCAATTCCGCTGTAAGCCCCCTGAAACATGTCAGGCAGATCGTCGGACTTTGCCTCGATGGGAGTGTCAGACACGTCCGCTAAGAACACTGTTACCAATGTTAGAGTTCAGCGGAACACACTGAGGACTCACACTCAAGCAATGGCGTAAGAGTCCGAGTGGCCCCAGAGAGGTGGGATCGCGTAAGATGAAGGCAACCGCTTCCCCTGCATTGCACTCACATGAGTCCATCTCTCCGTTTCCACCATCCACAATACGACCATGAGCGCATAGACTCCTTTTAAGGCAATAAATCCAGAGGCTTTCCCCGAGAACAAACGGGACAACACGTCTTAGCGGGAGGTAACCAGGGGGGGGGAGGGGGCTGGGGTGCAGCAATGAGCCAAGTACTGCGCAGGAAAATGCTAACATGTGTACCCCAAGTTGACCTCGAGATGAGAGATGATTCTCCCTAGGTTCTAGAATTATCACAGTACCGGTAGGCCACCTTTCCACAAGCCCCTCAAGAGGAGTCTTCTAAGACTAAGCAGAGTCATTGGTTAATTGACGCGAAGTGACGGCCTCTAGAGATTGCATGGCTCTCAATGGGCAATATACACCCGAGAAGCCCTGACATCGAAAGGAAACTGCGCCGGCGTTCCTTTGCAGTAATGGCATGTAATACTGGTCTGCCGTGGCTATCTCACTACTAAAGGGGGGGGGGGGGGGAAGGGGGGGGGGGGCTGGGGGAAGGGATGTCTGCACCACCTGTGAGTCCCTAGAGAAAGCCCTAGGTCCCCGACTCCTTTCGACGAATGCCTCACATGCCTCTGACACCTCGAAGGCACGCAGAGCTCACTGCTTCAAAATTTGACGGAGCCTGACTCCTCTTGAACATTGACATGGAATCCCAGTGAATCCCTGGGCTACTGGAAAGGGACCCTGGGTCTCACCGACTGGCTCACCTCGGGGGGAGGAAGCCCGTGGCCTTTTGCCCTGCCAAGCCTCGAAAGATACTCCCTGAGGGTCCCTGGGTAACTCGACAAGGAGTCCTGACTTCGTTGACAAACCAACACGTAGGGTTGAAGGGCCTATCCCGCCGTAAGTCGAGAATGTACACCCAGGTCCCCGCCGCAACTCGAGAAAAAAGCCATGAGACTATCCCCTCCAAGCGAGATGAGGCCCGATTCCCCTGCACTGCATGCAGGAGCAATCTCCATGAGCCCACCCTGAAACTATGTCAGAGCAAGCCTCTGACTTGCCTTGGATGAATTTCGAGACAGTCCCGGCAAAAACACTGTCACAAAGTTAGAGAGCGAGACCCATGAAGGTCAACACCACGCATCGCGAAGGAGCAGCTCCATGTGGCCCCAAAAATCAACTCGAGAGATGAGAGGCCCGCTTCCCCTGCATTTGACTCCAGAGCCATCCCCCGTTCCCCATCAAACACGACCTGAGGCCTTCTCTTGACTACCCTTTAGGCAACTCCAGAGGTTTCCCCATTATGAGAACAACGGGCCAAGTCTAGAGTACCAAGGAAGAGTACCCAAGTTCAGCAGAGCAACTCGAGGAACTCCTACCATGCTGATCCGTACGACTAAACCCCCAAATTGCCTCCTCGAGATGAGAGCTGTGATGTCCCTGGCTTAGACTCAAGACTGTATAGGCACACCTTTCCACAAGCCCCTCAAGAAGGAGGCCTTCTCTACAGCAATACGGTATGAGGGGGAGGGGACACCACCCTGGAGATTGACTGAAGCTTGCCTGAGATTTGCTTTTTTTTTTGCCCCTCAATGGGGCATATACACCGAGAAAGCCTGACTCGAAAGGAGCGGCCGCTTTCCTTGCAGTGGCTTGAATACAGTCTAGTCTTTCATCTCACAAGCTGAAGGGATGTCTGCACCACCTGTGGAGTCCCTAGAGAAAGCCCTAGGTCCCCCCCCCCGACTCCTTTCGACGGAATGCCTCACATGCCTCTGACACCTCGAGAGGCACGCAGAGCTCACTGCTTCAAAATTTGACGGAGCCTGACTCCTCTTGAACATTGACAGGAATCCCAGTATCCCTGTGGCTACTGGAAAGGGACCCTGGGTCTCCCGACTCACCTCGAGAAGCGTTTCCTTTTGCCCTGCCAAGCCTCGAAGAGACTCCTGAGGTCTGTACCCTCCCTCGTAACTCGACCAGGAGTCCCTGACTTCGTTGAACCAACACGAGGGTTGAAGGGCCATCCCCCCGCCGTAAGATCGTCGAGAATGTACCCCCAGGGTCCCCGCCGCAACTCGAGAAAAATACCATGAGACTTCCCCCCTCCAAGCGAGATGAGGCCCGATTCCCCTGCACTGCATGCAGAGCAATTCCGTGAGCCCCCTGAAACATGTCAGGAGCCTCGACTTGCTTGATGTTTTTAGTCGTGTCGAGACAGTCCGCCAAAAACACTGTCACAAGTTTAGAGAGGGACCCTGAGTCCCACACCAGCATCGCGAAGGAGCTCCATGGGCCCCAATCAAACTCGAGATGAGGCCCCCGCTTCCCCTGCATTGACTCCAGAGCCATCCCCCGTTCCCCATCAAACACGACCTGAGGCTTGACTCCCTTTAGGCAACTCCAGAGGTTCCCCGAGAACAACGGGCCAAAGTCTAGAGAAAGAAAAAAAGTACCAAGTTCACAGCAGAGCAACTCGAGGACTGCTCCGTGTACCCCAAATTGCCTCGAGATGAGAGCTGATTCCCTGGCTTAGACTCAAGACGTAGGCCACCTTTCCACAAGCCCCTCAAGAGGAGGCTTCTCTCAGCAATAGGTATGAGGGAGGGACCCTGAGATTGCTGCCTCAATGGGCATATACACCGAGAAGCCCCAACTCGAAAGGAGGCCGGCTTTCCTTGCAGTGGCTTGAATACAGTCTAGTCTTTCATCTCACAAGCTGAAGGGATGTCTGCACCACCTGTGGAGTCCCTAGAGAAAGCCCTAGGTCCCCGACTCCTTTCGACGGAATGCCTCACATGCCTCTGACACCTCGAGAGGCACGCAGAGACTCACTGCTTCAAAATTTGACGGAGCCTGACTCCTCTTGAACATTGACAGGAATCCCAGTATCCCTGTGGCTACTGAAAGGGACCCTGGGTCTCCCGACTCACCTCGAGAAGCGCTTTTTTATTGTTCCTTTTGCCCTGCCAAGCCTCGAAAGAGACTCCTGAGGTGTCCCTCGTAACTCGACAGGAGCTCCTGACTTCGTTGAACCAAAAACACGAGAGGTTGAAGGGCCATCCCCGCCGTAAGTCGAGAAATGTACCCCAGGTCCCCGCCGCAATCTCGAGATCAAAAACCATGAGACTTCCCCCTCCAAGCGAGATGAGGCCCGATTCCCCTGCACTGCATGCAGAGAGAAATTCCGTGAGCCCCTGAAACATGTCAGGAGCCTCGACTTGCTTGATGGATGTCGAGGACAGTCCGCAAAAACACTGTC
Source organism: Odocoileus hemionus (assembly GCA_020976825.1). Taxonomy (NCBI): domain Eukaryota; kingdom Metazoa; phylum Chordata; class Mammalia; order Artiodactyla; family Cervidae; genus Odocoileus; species Odocoileus hemionus. The sequence continues at coordinate 63,665 of JAJLRB010001702.1, forward strand.
ACAAATCGTTAGAGAGGGACCCTGAAGGTCACACCAGCATCGCGAAGGAGCTCCATGGGCCCCAAATCAACGCCTCGAGATGAGGCCCGCTTCCCCTGCATTGACTCCAGAGCCATCCCCCGTTTCCCCATCAAACTCACATTTATGACCTGAGGCTTGACTCCCTTTAGGCAACTCCAGAGGTTCCCCCGAGAACAACGGGCCAAGTCTAGAGGAGTACCAAGTTCAGCCAGAGCAAACTCGAGGACTGCTCCGTGTACCCCAAATTGCCTCGAGATGAGAGCTGATTCCCTGGCTTAGACTCAAGACGTAGGCCACCTTTCCACAAGCCCCTCAAGAGGAGGCTTTCTCTCAGCAATAGGTATGAGGGAGGGACCCTGAGATTGCTGCCTCAATGGGCATATACACCGAGAAGCCCTGACTCGAAAGGTGACCTGGGCCGGCTTTCCTTGCAGTGGCTTGAATACAGTCTAGTCTTTCATCTCACAAGCTGAAGGGATGTCTGCACCACCTGTGGAGTTCCCCTAGAGAAAGCCCTAGGTCCCCGACTCCTTTCGACGGAATCCTCACATGCCTCTGACACCTCGAGAGGCACGCAGAGCTCACTGCTTCAAAATTTGACGGAGCCTGACTCCTCTTGAACATTGACAGGAATCCCAGTATCCCCCCTGTGGCTACTGAAAGGGACCCTGGGTCTCCCGACTCACCTCGAGAAGCGTTCCTTTTGCCCTGCCAAGCCTCGAAGAGACTCCTGAGGTGTCCCTCGTAACTCGACAGGAGCCCTGACTTCGTTGAACCAACACGAGGGTTGAAGGGCCATCCCCGCCGTAAGTCGAGAATGTACCCCAGGTCCCCGCCGCAACTCGAGAAAAACCATGAGACTTCCCCCTCCAAGCGAGATGAGGCCCGATTCCCCTGCACTGCAAGCAGAGCAATTCCGTGAGCCCCCTGAAACATGTCAGGAGCCTCGACTTGCTTGATGGATGTCGAGACAGTCCGCAAAAACACTGTCACAAGTAGAGAGGGACCCTGAGGTCACACCAGCATCGCGAAGGAGCTCCATGGGCCCCAAATCAACTCGAGATGAGGCCCGCTTCCCCTGCATTGACTCCAGAGCCATCCCCCGTTCCCCATCAAACACGACCTGAGGCTTGACTCCCCTTTAGGCAACTCCAGAGGTTCCCCGAGAACAACGGGCCAAGTCTAGAGGAGTACCAAGTTCAGCAGAGCAACTCGAGGACTGCTCCGTGTACCCCAAATTGCCTCGAGATGAGAGCTGATTCCCTGGCTTAGACTCAAGACGTAGGCCACCTTTCCACAAGCCCCCTCAAGAGGAGGCTTCTCTCAGCAATAGGTATGAGGGAGGGACCCTGAGATTGCTGCCTCAATGGGCATATACACCGAGAAGCCCTGACTCGAAAGGAGGCCGGCTTTCCTTGCAGTGGCTTGAATACAGTCTAGTCTTTCATCTCACAAGCTGAAGGGATGTCTGCACCACCTGTGGAGTCCCTAGAGAAAGCCCTAGGTCCCCGACTCCTTTCGACGGAATGCCTCACATGCCTCTGACACCTCGAGAGGCACGCAGAGCTCACTGCTTCAAAATTTGACGGAGCCTGACTCCTCTTGAACATTGACAGGAATCCCAGTATCCCTGTGGCTACTGGAAAGGGACCCTGGGTCTCCCGACTCACTCGAGAAGCGTTCCTTTTGCCCTGCCAAGCCTCGAAGAGACTCCTGAGGTGTCCCTCGTAACTCGACAGGAGTCCTGACTTCGTTGAACCAACACAGGGTTGAAGGGCCATCCCCGCCGTAAGTCGAGAATGTAACCCCAGGTCCCCGCCGCAACTCGAGAAAAACCATGAGACTTCCCCCTCCAAGCGAGATGAGGCCCGATTCCCCTGCACTGCATGCAGAGCAATTCCGTGAGCCCCCCCTGAAACATGTCAGGAGCCTCGACTTGCTTGATGGATGTCGAGACAGTCCGCAAAAACACTGTCACAAGTAGAGAGGGACCCTGAGGTCACACCAGCATCGCGAAGGAGCTCCATGGGCCCCAAATCAACTCGAGATGAGGCCCGCTTCCCCTGCATTGACTCCAGAGCCATCCCCCGTTCCCCATCAAACACGACCTGAGGCTTGACTCCCTTTAGGCAACTCCAGAGGTTCCCCGAGAACAACGGGCCAAGTCTAGAGGAGTACCAAGTTCAGCAGAGCAACTCGAGGACTGCTCCGTGTACCCCAAATTGCCTCGAGATGAGAGCTGATTCCCTGGCTTAGACTCAAGACGTAGGCCACCTTTCCACAAGCCCCTCAAGAGGAGGCTTCTCTCAGCAATAGGTATGAGGGAGGGACCCTGAGATTGCTGCCTCAATGGGCATATACAGCAGGATATACACCCGAGAAGCCCTGACTCGAAAGGAGGCCGGCTTTCCTTGCAGTGGCTTGAATACAGTCTAGTCTTTCATCTCACAAGCTGAAGGGATGTCTGCACCACCTGTGGAGTCCCTAGAGAAAGCCCTAGGTCCCCGACTCCTTTCGACGGAATGCCTCACATGCCTCTGACACCTCGAGAGGCACGCAGAGCTCACTGCTTCAAAATTTGACGGAGCCTGACTCCTCTTGAACATTGACAGGAATCCCAGTATCCCTGTGGCTACTGGAAAGGGACCCTGGGCCTCCCGACTCACCTCGAGAAGCGTTCCTTTTGCCCTGCCAAGCCTCGAAGAGACTCCTGAGGTGTCCCTCGTAACTCGACAGGAGTCCTGACTTCGTTGAACCAACACGAGGGTTGAAGGGCCATCCCCGCCGTAAGTCGAGAATGTACCCCCAGGTCCCCGCCCGCAACTCGAGAAAAACCATGAGACTTCCCCCTCCAAGCGAGATGAGGCCCGATTCCCCTGCACTGCATGCAGAGCAATTCCGTGAGCCCCCCTGAAACATGTCAGGAGCCTCGACTTGCTTGATGGATGTCGAGACAGTCCGCAAAAACACTGTCACAAGTAGAGAGGGACCCTGAGGTCACACCAGCATCGCGAAGGAGCTCCATGGGCCCCAAATCAACTCGAGATGAGGCCCGCTTCCCCTGCATTGACTCCAGAGCCATCCCCCGTTCCCCATCAAACACGACCTGAGCCTTGACTCCCTTTAGGCAACTCCAGAGGTTCCCCGAGAACAACGGGCCAAGTCTAGAGGAGTACCAAGTTCAGCAGAGCAACTCGAGGACTGCTCCGTGTACCCCAAATTGCCTCGAGATGAGAGCTGATTCCCTGGCTTAGACTCAAGACGTAGGCCACCTTTCCACAAGCCCCTCAAGAGGAGGCTTCTCTCAGCAATAGGTATGAGGGAGGGACCCTGAGATTGCTGCCTCAATGGGCATATACACCGAGAAGCCCTGATTCGAAAGGAGGCCGGCTTTCCTTGCAGTGGCTTGAATACAGTCTAGTCTTTCATCTCACAAGCTGAAGGGATGTCTGCACCACCTGTGGAGTCCCTAGAGAAAGCCCTAGGTCCCCGACTCCTTTCGACGGAATGCCTCACATGCCTCTGACACCTCGAGAGGCACGCAGAGCTCACTGCTTCAAAAGTTGACGGAGCCTGACTCCTCTTGAACATTGACAGGAATCCCAGTATCCCTGTGGCTACTGGAAAGGGACCCTGGGTCTCCCGACTCACCTCGAGAAGCGTTCCTTTTGCCCTGCCAAGCCTCGAAGAGACTCCTGAGGTGTCCCTCGTAACTCGACAGGAGCCCTGACTTCGTTGAACCAACACGAGGGTTGAAGGGCCATCCCCGCCGTAAGTCGAGAATGTACCCCAGGTCCCCGCAGCAACTCGAGAAAAACCATGAGACTTCCCCCTCCAAGCGAGATGAGGCCCGATTCCCCTGCACTGCATGCAGAGCAATTCCGTGAGCCCCCTGAAACATGTCAGGAGCCTCGACTTGCTTGATGGATGTCGAGACAGTCCGCAAAAAACACTGTCACAAGTAGAGAGGGACCCTGAGGTCACACCAGCATCGCGAAGGAGCTCCATGGGCCCCAAATCAACTCGAGATGAGGCCCGCTTCCCCTGCATTGACTCCAGAGAGCCATCCCCCGTTCCCCATCAAACACGACCTGAGGCTTGACTCCCTTTAGGCAACTCCAGAGGTTCCCCGAGAACAACGGGCCAAGTCTAGAGGAGTACCAAGTTCAGCAGAGAGCAACTCGAGGACTGCTCCGTGTACCCCAAATTGCCTCGAGATGAGAGCTGATTCCCTGGCTTAGACTCAAGACGTAGGCCACCTTTCCACAAGCCCCTCAAGAGGGAGGCTTCTCTCAGCAATAGGTATGAGGGAGGGACCCTGAGATTGCTGCCTCAATGGGCATATACACCGAGAAGCCCTGACTCGAAAGGAGGCCGGCTTTCCTTGCAGTGGCTTGAATACAGTCTAGTCTTTCATCTCACAAGCTGAAGGGATGTCTGCACCACCTGTGGAGTCCCTAGAGAAAGCCCTAGGTCCCCGACTCCTTTCGACGGAATGCCTCACATGCCTCTGACACCTCGAGAGGCACGCAGAGCTCACTGCTTCAAAATTTGACGGAGCCTGACTCCTCTTGAACATTGACAGGAATCCCAGTATCCCTGTGGCTACTGGAAAGGGACCCTGGGGTCTCCCGACTCACCTCGAGAAGCGTTCCCTTTTGCCCTGCCAAGCCTCGAAGAGACTCCTGAGTGTCCCTCGTAACTCGACAGGAGTCCTGACTTCGTTGAACAACACGAGGGTTGAAGGGCCATCCCCGCCGTAAGTCGAGAATGTACCCCAGGTCCCCCGCCGCAACTCGAGAAAAACCATGAGACTTCCCCCTCCAAGCGAGATGAGGCCCGATTCCCCTGCACTGCATGCAGAGCAATTCCGTGAGCCCCCTGAAACATGTCAGGAGCCTCGACTTGCTTGATGGATGTCGAGACAGTCCGCAAAAACACTGTCACAAGTAGAGAGGGACCCTGAGGTCACACCAGCATCGCGAAGGAGCTCCATGGGCCCCAAATCAACTCGAGATGAGGCCCGCTTCCCCTGCATTGACTCCAGAGCCATCCCCCGTTCCCCATCAAACACGACCTGAGGCTTGACTCCCTTTAGGCAACTCCAGAGGTTCCCCGAGAACAACGGGCCAAGTCTAGAGGAGTACCAAGTTCAGCAGAGCAACTCGAGGACTGCTCCGTGTACCCCAAATTGCCTCGAGATGAGAGCTGATTCCCTGGCTTAGACTCAAGACGTAGGCCACCTTTCCACAAGCCCCTCAAGAGGAGGCTTTCTCTCAGCAATAGGTATGAGGGAGGGACCCTGAGATTGCTGCCTCAATGGGCATATACACCGAGAAGCCCTGACTCGAAAGGAGGCCGGGTTTCCTTGCAGTGGCTTGAATACAGTCTAGTCTTTCATCTCACAAGTGAAGGGATGTCTGCACCACCTGTGGAGTCCCTAGAGAAAGCCCTAGGTCCCCCCGACTCCTTTCGACGGAATGCCTCACATGCCTCTGACACCTCGAGAGAGGCACGCAGAGCTCACTGCTTCAAAATTTGACGGAGCCTGACTCCTCTTGAACATTGACAGGAATCCCAGTATCCCTGTGGCTACTGGAAAGGGACCCTGGGTCTCCCGACTCACCTCGAGAAGCGTTCCCTTTTGCCCTGCCAAGCCTCGAAGAGACTCCTGAGGTGTCCCTCGTAACTCGACAGGAGTCCTGACTTCGTTGAACAAACACGAGGGTTGAAGGGCCATCCCCGCCGTAAGTCGAGAATGTACCCCAGGTCCCCGCCGCAACTCGAGAAAAACCATGAGACTTCCCCCTCCAAGCGAGATGAGGCCCGATTCCCCTGCACTGCATGCAGAGCAATTCCGTGAGCCCCCTGAAACATGTCAGGAGCCTCGACTTGCTTGATGGATGTCGAGACAGTCCGCAAAAACACTGTCACAAGTAGAGAGGGACCCTGAGGTCACACCAGCATCGCGAAGGAGCTCCATGGGCCCCAAATCAACTCGAGATGAGGCCCGCTTCCCCTGCATTGACTCCAGAGCCATCCCCCGTTCCCCATCAAACACGACCTGAGGCTTGACTCCCTTTAGGCAACTCCAGAGGTTCCCCGAGAACAACGGGCCAAGTCTAGAGGAGTACCAAGTTCAGCAGAGCAACTCGAGGACTGCTCCGTGTACCCCAAATTGCCTCGAGATGAGAGCTGATTCCCTGGCTTAGACTCAAGACGTAGGCCACCTTTCCACAAGCCCCTCAAGAGGAGGCTTCTCTCTCAGCAATAGGTATGAGGGAGGGACCCTGAGATTGCTGCCTCAATGGGCATATACACCGAGAAGCCCTGACTCGAAAGGAGGCCGGCTTTCCTTGCAGTGGCTTGAATACAGTCTAGTCTTTCATCTCACAAGTGAAGGGATGTCTGCACCACCTGTGGAGTCCCTAGAGAAAGCCCTAGGTCCCCGACTCCTTTCGACGGAATGCCTCACATGCCTCTGACACCTCGAGAGGCACGCAGAGCTCACTGCTTCAAAATTTGACGGAGCCTGACTCCTCTTGAACATTGACAGGAATCCCAGTATCCCTGTGGCTACTGGAAAGGGACCCTGGGTCTCCCGACTCACCTCGAGAAGCGTCCCTTTTGCCCTGCCAAGCCTCGAAGAGACTCCTGAGGTGTCCCTCGTAACTCGACAGGAGTCCTGACTTCGTTGAACAAACACGAGGGTTGAAGGGCCATCCCCGCCGTAAGTCGAGAATGTACCCCAGGTCCCCGCCGCAACTCGAGAAAAACCATGAGACTTCCCCCTCCAAGCGAGATGAGGCCCGATTCCCCTGCACTGCATGCAGAGCAATTCCGTGAGCCCCCTGAAACATGTCAGGAGCCTCGACTTGCTTGATGGATGTCGACAGTCCGCAAAAACACTGTCACAAGTAGAGAGGGACCCTGAGGTCACACCAGCATCGCGAAGGAGCTCCATGGGCCCCAAATCAACTCGAGATGAGGCCCGCTTCCCCTGCATTGACTCCAGAGCCATCCCCCGTTCCCCATCAAACACGACCTGAGGCTTGACTCCCTTTAGGCAACTCCAGAGGTTCCCCGAGAACAACGGGCCAAGTCTAGAGGAGTACCAAGTTCAGCAGAGCAACTCGAGGACTGCTCCGTGTACCCCAAATTGCCTCGAGATGAGAGCTGATTCCCTGGCTTAGACTCAAGACGTAGGCCACCTTTCCACAAGCCCCTCAAGAGGAGGCTTCTCTCAGCAATAGGTATGAGGGAGGGACCCTGAGATTGCTGCCTCAATGGGCATATACACCGAGAAGCCCTGACTCGAAAGGAGGCCGGGTTTCCTTGCAGTGGCTTGAATACAGTCTAGTCTTTCATCTCACAAGCTGAAGGGATGTCTGCACCACCTGTGGAGTCCCTAGAGAAAGCCCTAGGTCCCCGACTCCTTTCGACGGAATGCCTCACATGCCTCTGACACCTCGAGAGGCACGCAGAGCTCACTGCTTCAAAATTTGACGGAGCCTGACTCCTCTTGAACATTGACAGGAATCCCAGTATCCCTGTGGCTACTGGAAAGGGACCCTGGGTCTCCCGACTCACCTCGAGAAGCGTCCCTTTTGCCCTGCCAAGCCTCGAAGAGACTCCTGAGGTGTCCCTCGTAACTCGACAGGAGTCCTGACTTCGTTGAACCAACACGAGGGTTGAAGGGCCATCCCCGCCGTAAGTCGAGAATGTACCCCAGGTCCCCGCCGCAACTCGAGAAAAACCATGAGACTTCCCCCTCCAAGCGAGATGAGGCCCGATTCCCCTGCACTGCATGCAGAGCAATTCCGTGAGCCCCCTGAAACATGTCAGGAGCCTCGACTTGCTTGATGGATGTCGAGACAGTCCGCAAAAAACTGTCACAAGTAGAGAGGGACCCTGAGGTCACACCAGCATCGCGAAGGAGCTCCATGGGCCCCAAATCAACTCGAGATGAGGCCCGCTTCCCCTGCATTGACTCCAGAGCCATCCCCCGTTCCCCATCAAACACGACCTGAGGCTTGACTCCCTTTAGGCAACTCCAGAGGTTCCCCGAGAACAACGGGCCAAGTCTAGAGGAGTACCAAGTTCAGCAGAGCAACTCGAGGACTGCTCCGTGTACCCCAAATTGCCTCGAGATGAGAGCTGATTCCCTGGCTTAGACTCAAGACGTAGGCCACCTTTCCACAAGCCCCTCAAGAGGAGGCTTCTCTCAGCAATAGGTATGAGGGAGGGACCCTGAGATTGCTGCCTCAATGGGCATATACACCGAGAAGCCCTGACTCGAAAGGAGGCCGGCTTTCCTTGCAGTGGCTTGAATACAGTCTAGTCTTTCATCTCACAAAGTGAAGGGATGTCTGCACCACCTGTGGAGTCCCCTAGAGAAAGCCCTAGGTCCCCGACTCCTTTCGACGGAATGCCTCACATGCCTCTGACACCTCGAGAGGCACGCAGAGCTCACTGCTTCAAAATTTGACGGAGCCTGACTCCTCTTGAACATTGACAGGAATCCCAGTATCCCTGTGGCTACTGGAAAGGGACCCTGGGTCTCCCGACTCACCTCGAGAAGCGTCCCTTTTGCCCTGCCAAGCCTCGAAGAGACTCCTGAGGTGTCCCTCGTAACTCGACAGGAGTCCTGACTTCGTTGAACAAACACGAGGGTTGAAGGGCCATCCCCGCCGTAAGTCGAGAATGTACCCCAGGTCCCCCCGCCGCAACTCGAGAAAAACCATGAGACTTCCCCCTCCAAGCGAGATGAGGCCCGATTCCCCTGCACTGCATGCAGAGCAATTCCGTGAGCCCCCTGAAACATGTCAGGAGCCTCGACTTGCTTGATGGATGTCGAGACAGTCCGCAAAAACACTGTCACAAGTAGAGAGGACCCTGAGGTCACACCAGCATCGCGAAGGAGCTCCATGGGCCCCAAATCAACTCGAGATGAGGCCCGCTTCCCCTGCATTGACTCCAGAGCCATCCCCCGTTCCCCATCAAACACGACCTGAGGCTTGACTCCCTTTAGGCAACTCCAGAGGTTCCCCGAGAACAACGGGCCAAGTCTAGAGGAGTACCAAGTTCAGCAGAGCAACTCGAGGACTGCTCCGTGTACCCCAAATTGCCTCGAGATGAGAGCTGATTCCCTGGCTTAGACTCAAGACGTAGGCCACCTTTCCACAAGCCCCTCAAGAGGAGGCTTCTCTCAGCAAATAGGTATGAGGGAGGGACCCTGAGATTGCTGCCTCAATGGGCATATACACCGAGAAGCCCTGACTCGAAAGGAGGCCGGGTTTCCTTGCAGTGGCTTGAATACAGTCTAGTCTTTCATCTCACAAGCTGAAGGGATGTCTGCACCACCTGTGGAGTCCCTAGAGAAAGCCCTAGGTCCCCGACTCCTTTCGACGGAATGCCTCACATGCCTCTGACACCTCGAGAGGCACGCAGAGCTCACTGCTTCAAAATTTGACGGAGCCTGACTCCTCTTGAACATTGACAGGAATCCCAGTATCCCTGTGGCTACTGGAAAGGGACCCTGGGTCTCCCGACTCACCTCGAGAAGCGTTCCCTTTTGCCCTGCCAACCTCGAAGAGACTCCTGAGGTGTCCCTCGTAACTCGACAGGAGTCCTGACTTCGTTGAACAAACACGAGGGTTGAAGGGCCATCCCCGCCGTAAGTCGAGAATGTACCCCAGGTCCCCGCCGCAACTCGAGAAAAACCATGAGACTTCCCCCTCCAAGCGAGATGAGAGCCCGATTCCCCTCACTGCATGCAGAGCAATTCCGTGAGCCCCCTGAAACATGTCAGGAGCCTCGACTTGCTTGATGGATGTCGAGACAGTCCGCAAAAACACTGTCACAAGTAGAGAGGGACCCTGAGGTCACACCAGCATCGCGAAGGAGCTCCATGGGCCCCAAATCAACTCGAGATGAGGCCCGCTTCCCCTGCATTGACTCCAGAGCCATCCCCCGTTCCCCATCAAACACGACCTGAGGCTTGACTCCCTTTAGGCAACTCCAGAGGTTCCCCGAGAACAACGGGCCAAGTCTAGAGGAGTACCAAGTTCACAGAGCAACTCGAGGACTGCTCCGTGTACCCCAAATTGCCTCGAGATGAGAGCTGATTCCCTGGCTTAGACTCAAGACGTAGGCCACCTTTCCACAAGCCCCTCAAGAGGAGGCTTCTCTCAGCAATAGGTATGAGGGAGGGACCCTGAGATTGCTGCCTCAATGGGCATATACACCGAGAAGCCCTGACTCGAAAGGAGGCCGGCTTTCCTTGCAGTGGCTTGAATACAGTCTAGTCTTTCATCTCACAAGCTGAAGGGATGTCTGCACCACCTGTGGAGTCCCTAGAGAAAGCCCTAGGTCCCCGACTCCTTTCGACGGAATGCCTCACATGCCTCTGACACCTCGAGAGGCACGCAGAGCTCACTGCTTCAAAATTTGACGGAGCCTGACTCCTCTTGAACATTGACAGGAATCCCAGTATCCCTGTGGCTACTGGAAAGGGACCCTGGGTCTCCCGACTCACCTCGAGAAGCGTTCCCTTTTGCCCTGCCAAGCCTCGAAGAGACTCCTGAGGTGTCCCTCGTAACTCGACAGGAGTCCTGACTTCGTTGAACCAACACGAGGGTTGAAGGGCCATCCCCGCCGTAAGTCGAGAATGTACCCCAGGTCCCCGCCGCAACTCGAGAAAAACCATGAGACTTCCCCCTCCAAGCGAGATGAGGCCCGATTCCCCTGCACTGCATGCAGAGCAATTCCGTGAGCCCCCTGAAACATGTCAGGAGCCTCGACTTGCTTGATGGATGTCGAGACAGTCCGCAAAAACACTGTCACAAGAGAGGGACCCTGAGGTCACACCAGCATCGCGAAGGAGCTCCATGGGCCCCAAATCAACTCGAGATGAGGCCCGCTTCCCCTGCATTGACTCCAGAGCCATCCCCCGTTCCCCATCAAACACGACCTGAGGCTTGACTCCCTTTAGGCAACTCCAGAGGTTCCCCGAGAACAACGGGCCAAGTCTAGAGGAGTACCAAGTTCAGCAGAGCAACTCGAGGACTGCTCCGTGTACCCCAAATTGCCTCGAGATGAGAGCTGATTCCCTGGCTTAGACTCAAGACGTAGGCCACCTTTCCACAAGCCCCTCAAGAGGAGGCTTCTCTCAGCAATAGGTATGAGGGAGGGACCCTGAGATTGCTGCCTCAATGGGCATATACACCGAGAAGCCCTGACTCGAAAGGAGGCCGGGTTTCCTTGCAGTGGCTTGAATACAGTCTAGTCTTTCATCTCACAAGGTGAAGGGATGTCTGCACCACCTGTGGAGTCCCTAGAGAAAGCCCTAGGTCCCCGACTCCTTTCGACGGAATGCCTCACATGCCTCTGACACCTCGAGAGGCACGCAGAGCTCACTGCTTCAAAATTTGACGGAGCCTGACTCCTCTTGAACATTGACAGGAATCCCAGTATCCCTGTGGCTACTGGAAAGGGACCCTGGGTCTCCCGACTCACCTCGAGAAGCGTCCCTTTTGCCCTGCCAAGCCTCGAAGAGACTCCTGAGGTGTCCCTCGTAACTCGACAGGAGTCCTGACTTCGTTGAACCAACACGAGGGTTTAAGGGCCATCCCCGCCGTAAGTCGAGAATGTACCCCAGGTCCCCGCCGCAACTCGAGAAAAACCATGAGACTTCCCCCTCCAAGCGAGATGAGGCCCGATTCCCCTGCACTGCATGCAGAGCAATTCCGTGAGCCCCCTGAAACATGTCAGGAGCCTCGACTTGCTTGATGGATGTCGAGACAGTCCGCAAAAACACTGTCACAAGTAGAGAGGGACCCTGAGGTCACACCAGCATCGCGAAGGAGCTCCATGGGCCCCAAATCAACTCGAGATGAGGCCCGCTTCCCCTGCATTGACTCCAGAGCCATCCCCCGTTCCCCATCAAACACGACCTGAGGCTTGACTCCCTTTAGGCAACTCCAGAGGTTCCCCGAGAACAACGGGCCAAGTCTAGAGGAGTACCAAGTTCAGCAGAGCAACTCGAGGACTGCTCCGTGTACCCCAAATTGCCTCGAGATGAGAGCTGATTCCCTGGCTTAGACTCAAGACGTAGGCCACCTTCCACAAGCCCCTCAAGAGGAGGCTTCTCTCAGCAATAGGTATGAGGGAGGGACCCTGAGATTGCTGCCTCAATGGGCATATACACCGAGAAGCCCTGACTCGAAAGGAGGCCGGTTTCCTTGCAGTGGCTTGAATACAGTCTAGTCTTTCATCTCACAAGGTGAAGGGATGTCTGCACCACCTGTGGAGTCCCTAGAGAAAGCCCTAGGTCCCCGACTCCTTTCGACGGAATGCCTCACATGCCTCTGACACCTCGAGAGGCACGCAGAGCTCACTGCTTCAAAATTTGACGGAGCCTGACTCCTCTTGAACATTGACAGGAATCCCAGTATCCCTGTGGCTACTGGAAAGGGACCCTGGGTCTCCCGACTCACCTCGAGAAGCGTCCCTTTTGCCCTGCCAAGCCTCGAAGAGACTCCTGAGGTGTCCCTCGTAACTCGACAGGAGTCCTGACTTCGTTGAACAAACACGAGGGTTGAAGGGCCATCCCCGCCGTAAGTCGAGAATGTACCCCAGGTCCCCGCCGCAACTCGAGAAAAACCATGAGACTTCCCCCTCCAAGCGAGATGAGGCCCGATTCCCCTGCACTGCATGCAGAGCAATTCCGTGAGCCCCCTGAAACATGTCAGGAGCCTCGACTTGCTTGATGGATGTCGAGACAGTCCGCAAAAACACTGTCACAAGTAGAGAGGGACCCTGAGGTCACACCAGCATCGCGAAGGAGCTCCATGGGCCCCAAATCAACTCGAGATGAGGCCCGCTTCCCCTGCATTGACTCCAGAGCCATCCCCCGTTCCCCATCAAACACGACCTGAGGCTTGACTCCCTTTAGGCAACTCCAGAGGTTCCCCGAGAACAACGGGCCAAGTCTAGAGGAGTACCAAGTTCAGCAGAGCAACTCGAGGACTGCTCCGTGTACCCCAAATTGCCTCGAGATGAGAGCTGATTCCCTGGCTTAGACTCAAGACGTAGGCCACCTTTCCACAAGCCCCTCAAGAGGAGGCTTCTCTCAGCAATAGGTATGAGGGAGGGACCCTGAGATTGCTGCCTCAATGGGCATATACACCGAGAAGCCCTGACTCGAAAGGAGGCCGGCTTTCCTTGCAGTGGCTTGAATACAGTCTAGTCTTTCATCTCACAAGCTGAAGGGATGTCTGCACCACCTGTGGAGTCCCTAGAGAAAGCCCTAGGTCCCCGACTCCTTTCGACGGAATGCCTCACATGCCTCTGACACCTCGAGAGGCACGCAGAGCTCACTGCTTCAAAATTTGACGGAGCCTGACTCCTCTTGAACATTGACAGGAATCCCAGTATCCCTGTGGCTACTGGAAAGGGACCCTGGGTCTCCCGACTCACCTCGAGAAGCGTCCCTTTTGCCCTGCCAAGCCTCGAAGAGACTCCTGAGGTGTCCCTCGTAACTCGACAGGAGTCCTGACTTCGTTGAACAAACACGAGGGTTGAAGGGCCATCCCCGCCGTAAGTCGAGAATGTACCCCAGGTCCCCGCCGCAACTCGAGAAAAACCATGAGACTTCCCCCTCCAAGCGAGATGAGGCCCGATTCCCCTGCACTGCATGCAGAGCAATTCCGTGAGCCCCCTGAAACATGTCAGGAGCCTCGACTTGCTTGATGGATGTCGAGACAGTCCGCAAAAACACTGTCACAAGTAGAGAGGGACCCTGAGGTCACACCAGCATCGCGAAGGAGCTCCATGGGCCCCAAATCAACTCGAGATGAGGCCCGCTTCCCCTGCATTGACTCCAGAGCCATCCCCCGTTCCCCATCAAACACGACCTGAGGCTTGACTCCCTTTAGGCAACTCCAGAGGTTCCCCGAGAACAACGGGCCAAGTCTAGAGGAGTACCAAGTTCAGCAGAGCAACTCGAGGACTGCTCCGTGTACCCCAAATTGCCTCGAGATGAGAGCTGATTCCCTGGCTTAGACTCAAGACGTAGGCCACCTTTCCACAAGCCCCTCAAGAGGAGGCTTCTCTCAGCAATAGGTATGAGGGAGGGACCCTGAGATTGCTGCCTCAATGGGCATATACACCGAGAAGCCCTGACTCGAAAGGAGGCCGGGTTTCCTTGCAGTGGCTTGAATACAGTCTAGTCTTTCATCTCACAAGGTGAAGGGATGTCTGCACCACCTGTGGAGTCCCTAGAGAAAGCCCTAGGTCCCCGACTCCTTTCGACGGAATGCCTCACATGCCTCTGACACCTCGAGAGGCACGCAGAGCTCACTGCTTCAAAATTTGACGGAGCCTGACTCCTCTTGAACATTGACAGGAATCCCAGTATCCCTGTGGCTACTGGAAAGGGACCCTGGGTCTCCCGACTCACCTCGAGAAGCGTCCCTTTTGCCCTGCCAAGCCTCGAAGAGACTCCTGAGGTGTCCCTCGTAACTCGACAGGAGTCCTGACTTCGTTGAACAACACGAGGGTTGAAGGGCCATCCCCGCCGTAAGTCGAGAATGTACCCCAGGTCCCCGCCGCAACTCGAGAAAAAACCATGAGACTTCCCCCTCCAAGCGAGATGAGGCCCGATTCCCCTGCACTGCATGCAGAGCAATTCCGTGAGCCCCCTGAAACATGTCAGGAGCCTCGACTTGCTTGATGGATGTCGAGACAGTCCGCAAAAACACTGTCACAAGTAGAGAGGGACCCTGAGGTCACACCAGCATCGCGAAGGAGCTCCATGGGCCCCAAATCAACTCGAGATGAGGCCCGCTTCCCCTGCATTGACTCCAGAGCCATCCCCCGTTCCCCATCAAACACGACCTGAGGCTTGACTCCCTTTAGGCAACTCCAGAGGTTCCCCGAGAACAACGGGCCAAGTCTAGAGGAGTACCAAGTTCAGCAGAGCAACTCGAGGACTGCTCCGTGTACCCCAAATTGCCTCGAGATGAGAGCTGATTCCCTGGCTTAGACTCAAGACGTAGGCCACCTTTCCGAGGGACCCTGAGATTGCTGCCTCAATGGGCATATACACCGAGAAGCCCTGACTCGAAAGGAGGCCGGCTTTCCTTGCAGTGGCTTGAATACAGTCTAGTCTTTCATCTCACAAGCTGAAGGGATGTCTGCACCACCTGTGGAGTCCCTAGAGAAAGCCCTAGGTCCCCGACTCCTTTCGACGGAATGCCTCACATGCCTCTGACACCTCGAGAGGCACGCAGAGCTCACTGCTTCAAAATTTGACGGAGCCTGACTCCTCTTGAACATTGACAGGAATCCCAGTATCCCTGTGGCTACTGGAAAGGGACCCTGGGTCTCCCGACTCACCTCGAGAAGCGTTCCCTTTTGCCCTGCCAAAGCCTCGAAGAGACTCCTGAGGTGTCCCTCGTAACTCGACAGGAGTCCTGACTTCGTTGAACAAACACGAGGGTTGAAGGGCCATCCCCGCCGTAAGTCGAGAATGTACCCTAGGTCCCCGCCGCAACTCGAGAAAAACCATGAGACTTCCCCTCCAAGCGAGATGAGGCCCGATTCCCCTGCACTGCATGCAGAGCAATTCCGTGAGCCCCTGAAACATGTCAGGAGCCTCGACTTGCTTGATGGATGTCGAGACAGTCCGCAAAAACACTGTCACAAGTAGAGAGGGGGACCCTGAGGGTCACACCAGCATCGAGAAGGAGCTCCATGGGCCCCAAATCAACTCGAGATGAGGCCCGCTTCCCCTGCATTGACTCCAGAGCCATCCCCCGTTCCCCATCAAACACGACCTGAGGCTTGACTCCCTTTAGGCAACTCCAGAGGTTCCCCGAGAACAACGGGCCAAGTCTAGAGGAGTACCAAGTTCAGCAGAGCAACTCGAGGACTGCTCCGTGTACCCCAAATTGCCTCGAGATGAGAGCTGATTCCCTGGCTTAGACTCAAGACGTAGGCCACCTTTCCACAAGCCCCTCAAGAGGAGGCTTCTCTCAGCAATAGGTATGAGGGAGGGACCCTGAGATTGCTGCCTCAATGGGCATATACACCGAGAAGCCCTGACTCGAAAGGAGGCCGGTGTTTCCTTGCAGTGGCTTGAATACAGTCTAGTCTTTCATCTCACAAGGTGAAGGGATGTCTGCACCACCTGTGGAGTCCCTAGAGAAAGCCCTAGGTCCCCGACTCCTTTCGACGGAATGCCTCACATGCCTCTGGACACCTCGAGAGGCACGCAGAGCTCACTGCTTCAAAATTGACGGAGCGCCTGACTCCTCCATCTTGAACATTGACAGGAATCCCAGTATCGCAACTGTGGCTACTGAAAGAGACCCTGGGTCTCCCGACTCACCTTCGAGAGGAAGCGTTCCCTTTTGCCCTGCCAAGCCTCGAAGAGGGGACTCCTGAGGTGTCCCTCGTAACTCGACAGGGAGGCACACTGAGACTTCGTTGAACAAACACGAGGGTTGAAGGGCCATCCCGCCGTAAGTAGGTCGGAATGTACCCCAAGGGTCCCCGCCGCAACTCGAGAAAAGATCAGATGAGACTTCTCCCCTCCAAGCGAGATGAACCCATTGAATCCCCTCCTGCACATGCATGCAGAGCAATTCCGTGAGCCCCCTGAAACATGTCAATGGAGCCTCGACTGTGCTTGATGGATGTCGAGAGCAGTCCGCAAAAACACTGTCACAAGTAGAGAGGGAACGCCTGAGGGTCCACACCAGCATCGCGAAGGAGCTCCATGGCCCCAAATCAACTCGAGATGCTAGGCCCGTCGCTTCCCTGTGGCATTGAGACTCCAGAGTCCATCCCCGCGTGTTCCCCATCAACCACGACCTGAGGCTTGACATCCCTTTAGGCAACTCCAGAGGTTCCCCTGAGAAGCTCTAAACGGCCTAAATCTAGAGCGAGTACCAAGTTTCAGCAGAGCAACTCGAGGACTGCTCCGTGTTACCCCAAATTGCCTCGAGATGAGAGCTGATTCCCTGGCTTAGACTCAAGACGTAGGCCACCTTTCCACAAGCCCGCTCAAGAGGAGAGCTTTCTGTCAGCAATAGGTATGAGGAGGGACCCTGAGATTGCATTACCACCCCCCCCCCCCCCCCCCCCCACCCCCCCCCCCCCCCCCCCCCCCCCCCAGTCAATGGGCATATACACGGCGAGAATGGCCCCTGACTGGCTCGAAAGGATGTGCCGGGTTTCACTTGCAGTGGCTTGAATACAGTCTAGTCTTTAAATCTCACAAGTGCATAAGGGATGTCTGCACCAGCACCTGTGGAGTCCTAGAGCAAAGGCCCTAGGTCCCCGACTACGTTTTCGCGACGGAATCGCACTCACTTATGCCCTGACACACCTCGACGAGAGGCACGCAGAGCTCACTGCTTCAAAATTTGACGGAGCCTGACTCCTCTTGAACATTGACAGGTCAATCCCAGTATCCCTGTGGCTACTGGAAAAAGGTGACCACTTGGGTCTTCCCGAGACTCACCTCGAAGACAAGAAGCGTATCCCTTTTGCCCTGCCAAGCCTTCGGAAGAGACTCTCCTGAGGTGTCGCTCCGTAACTCGACAGGAGTTCCTGACTATCGATTGAGCACAAACACGAATGGGTTGAAGGGCCATTCCCGCCGTAACGTCGAGAATGTAGGAGTAAAAAATATCCCCAGGTCACACCGCCGCAACTCGAGTAAAAACGCATAACTTGAACTTCCCCCTCCTACAGCGAGATGAGCGGACATTCTTTTTCCGATTCCCCTAGCACTGCGCAATGCAGAGACAATGTCCGTGAGCCCCCCCTGAAACATGTCAGGAGCCTCGACTTGCTTGATGATGTCGAGACACGTCCGGCCAAAAAACACTGTCACTAAGTAGAGAGAGAGGACCCTGAGGTCACACCAGCATCGCGAAGGAGCTCCTAGGTGGGCCCCAAATCAACTTCCGAGATTGATGGCCCCCGCTGTTTCCCCTGCATTGACTCCAAGAGCCATCCCCTCGTTCCCCAATCAATAACACGACCTGAGGGCTTGACTCCCTTTAGGCAACTCCAGAGGTTCCCACCGAGAACAATGAGAACAACGGGCCAAGTCTAGAGGAGTACCAAGTTCAGCAGAGGGCAAGCTCGAGGACTGCCTCGCGTGTACACCAAATTGCCTCGAGATGAGAGCTGATTCCCTGGCTTAGACTCAAGACGTAGGCCACCTTTCCACAAGCCCCTCAAGAGGAGAGCTTCTCTCAGCAATAGGTATGAGGGAGGGGACCCCTGAGATTGCTGCCTCAATGGGCATATACACCGAGAAGCCCTGACTCGAAAGGAGGCCGGCTCTTTCCATATGCAGTGGCTTGAATACGAGTCTAGTCTTTCATCTCACAAGCTGAAGGGATGTCTGCACCACCTGTGGAGATCCCTAGAGAAAGCGCCTAGGTCCCCCGACTCCTTTCGACGGAATGCCTCACATGCCTCTGACACCTTCGAGAGGCACGCATAATGAGGGGCTCACTGCTTCAAAATTTGACGAGGAGCCTGACTCCTCTTGAACATTGACAGGAATCCCAGTATCCTGAGGCTGAACTGGAAAGGGACCCTGGGTCTCCCGACTCACCTCGGAAGCGTCCCTTTTGCCCTGCCAAGCCTCGAAGAGACTCCTGAGGTGTCCATCGTTAACTCGGCATGGAGTCCTGACATCGTTGAACCACCAAGAGGGTTTGAAGGGCCATCCCCTGTCGCGTTTAGAGAGTCGAGAAATGCTCTACCCCAGGTCCCCTCACTGCAACACGAGAAAAACCTTGAGACTTCCCCCTCCAAGTGAAGATGAAGCCCGATTCCCTACTGCACGCCTGCGATGCAGAGCAAATTCCGTGATGCACCCTGAAGCAAGTCAGGGGTCGTCCGACTTGCTTGATGGAAATGTCGAGCACCAGTCCGCGAAAAACACTGTCACACAGTAGAGAGGGTACCATTGACGGTCACACCAGCATCGCGAAGGAGCTCCCATGGGCCCCAAATCAACTCGAGATGAGGCCCGCTTCCCCTGCATTGTCTCCAGACAAGCCTTATCCCCCGTTACCCCCACATTACATCATAACACGACCTGAGGACTTGACAGTCCCTTTAGGGCAACTCCAGAGAGGGGTGGTTCCCCGAGAACAACCCCGGACGCCAAGTCTAGGAGGAGTACCAAGTTCAGCAGAGCAACTCGATGACTGCTCCGTCACAATACCCACAAATTGCCTCTAGATGAGACATCTGATAGCGCCCTGGCATTAGACTCAAGACGTAGGCGCACCTTTCCACTGCCCAAGCCCCTCAAGAGGAGGCTGAGAGTGCTGCTTCTCTCATGCAAATAGGTGCTTATGAGGGAGGGCAGTTACCGCTTTGAGCATTGCTGCCTCAATGAGGCATATACAACCCGAGAAGCCCTGACTCGAAAGGAGGACCGGCTTTTCCTTGCAGTGGCTCTGAAGTACAGTCTAGTGCTCCTTCATCTCACAAGTGAAGGGATGTCTGCACACCTGTGGCTGGAGTGCCCCCTAGAGATAAAGTCCGCCCCCTAAGGTCCCCCGACTCGCTTTCGACATGGGATACAGCCTTCACATGCCTCTGACACAGATGGTGCATCGAAGAGGCACGCATGCTAAGCTCGACTGCTTGGCAAAATACTTGACGGAGCCTGACTCCTCTTGACATTGACAGGAATCCCAGTATCACCTGTACGGGCTACTGGAAAGGGAAGCCCGTGGAGTCTCCCGAGCTCACCATCGGAGAGAAGCGTCCCTTTTGTCCCTGCCAAGCCTATCCTCGAAGAGACTCCTGAGGCGGAAGTCCCTATGCGCAAACACGACAGGCTAGAGTCCTGACCTCCCTGCAGTCGTACTGAACAAACACTAAGGGTTGAAAGGGCCATCCCGCGCCTTTAAGTCGAGAATGTACCCCACGGTCTACCCCCGCCGCAACTCGAGAAAAACCTATGAGACTTGCCCCCCTCCATTTGCGAACGTGCAACCGAAATGAGGCCCGATTCCCCTGCGCTTGCATGCAGCTAAGCAATTCCGTGAAGCCCCCTGAAACATGACTCATGAGATATCTCGCTCGACTTGACTTGATGGATGTCGAAGACAGTCCGCAAAAACACTGTCATCAAGTAGAGAGGGACCTTCTGAAGGTCACACCAGCCAGCGACTCGCGAAGGAGCTCCATGGGCCCCAAATCAAACTCGAGATGAGGCCCATTGAGCCGCTTCCCCCTGCATTGACTCCAGAGCCTCAGAGCCATCCCCCGTTCCCATCAATCAAACACGATACCTGAGGCTTTTGACTCCCTTTAGAGCATCTCCAGAGGTTCCCCAGAGAACATACGGGTCCCAAGTGTCTAGAGTGATGAGTACCAAGTTCAGAAATGCAGAGCAACTTCTCGAGGACTGCTCCGTGTACCCCCCAAATTGCCTTACGAGATGAGAGCTGATTCCCTGGCTTAGACTCAAGACGTAGGCCAACCTTTCCACAAGCCCCTCAAGAGGAGGGCAATCTTCTCTCTCAATCAGCAATAGGTATAGGGAGGGACCCTGAGATTGCTGAGATTGCTGCCTCAATGGGCATATACACCGAGAAGCCCTGACTCGATAAAGAGAGCAGAAACAGGCCTGGCGTTTCCTTGCAGTGGCTTGAATACAGTCTAAGTCTTTCACTCACAAGCCTGAATGGATGATCTGTCTGCACCACCTGTGGAGTCCCTAGAGAAAGCCCCTAGGTCCTCGATCATCCTTTTCGGGAACTCTGGAATGCTACAACTCACTTGAAACAATGCCTCTGACACTGACGGACAAATACAACCCTCGAGGAGGCACTACGCGCAGATCTCACTGCTTCAAAATTTGACGGAGCCTGACTCCTCTTGAACATTGACAGGAAATCCCAGTATCCCTGTGGCTACTGGAAAGGGGACCCTGGGTCTCCCCGACGTCGAAACTCACCTCGAGAAGCGTCTCTTTTTTGGCTGTTTGGTTGCCCTGCCAAGCCTCGAAGAGACTCCTGTAGGTGTCCCTCGTAACTCGACTCAAGACATGATGTCCTGACAATATCGTTGAGAACAAACACGAGGGTTGAAGGGCCACAACAATACGACCCGCGCCGTAAGTCGAGAATGTAGTCCCCAGGTCCCCCCCCGCCGCAACTGCGGAGAAAAACCATGAGACTTCTGGCACCAACCCCTCCAAGCGAGATGAGGCCCGAGTTTTGCCCCTAGCACTGCATGCAGAGACAATTCCGTGAGACCCCCCTGAAACATGTCAGGAGCCTCGACTTGCTTGATGGATGTCGAGACAGTCCGCAAAAAAACACTGTCACACAAGTAGAGAGGGACCCTGAGGTCACACCAGCATCGCGCGGAAGGAGCTCCATGGGCCCCAAATCAACTCGAGATGAGGGCCACGCTTCCCCTGCATTGACTCCCTCCAGAGTCCATCCCCCAGGTTCCCCATCAAACACGACCTGAGTTGCTTGACTCCCTAATTAGGGGCAAGCAACTCCAGAGGTTCCCCATTGCGAGAACAAACGGGCCTAAGTCTTAGAGGAGGTAGTACCAAGTTCAGTCAGAGCAACTCGAGGACTGCTCCGTGTACCCCAAATTGCCTCGAGATGAATGTCTGATTTCCATCCCTGGCTTAGACTCGACAAGTGAACACCGTAGGCCAACGCCTTTTCACAAGCCCCTTTCAAGAGGATGGCTTCTTCTCAGGGTAGCAATAGGTCATTATGAGGATTGAGGGAGCCCTGAAGATTGCTGCTAAGCATGGTCTCAATGGGCATATACACCGAGATGGCTCCCTGACTTCGACTCATAGGACGGGCCTGAGATCAACTTATCCTTGCAGTGGCTTTCTTGAATACAGTCTAGTCTTACTCAGTGTTCTTCGCTACACAAGCTGTGAAGGGATGTCTGCACCAACTGTGGAGTCCCTATTAGAGAATTGCTCCTAGGTCCCCGACGTGTCCTTTCGACCCGGAATGCCTCACATGCCTCTGATGACACCTCGAGAGTGCATCGCAGACAGGCCATGCTGACTGCTTGTTAAGAATAATTGACGGAGCCTGCCTCACTCTTTGAACATTGATCACGGGATCCGAGTATCCCTGATGCGGCCACTGGGAAATGGTCCATGGGGCTGTTCTCCCGACTCCTAACCTCAGGAAGCGTACTCCTTTTGCACACTGGTCGCAAGCCTTCGAAAGAAATGACTCCTGAGGTGTGCGGTGCTGTCCTCGCTACTCGACAGGAGCAGGACCGGAGTGTCTAGTCACCTTCAGCTTTGAACCAAATCACTGAGGGGGTATGTTGTGATGAGCGGCCAGTCCTCCTGAAAAAGTCACGATAAGGTCGAAGAGCTGAGACTGTAATATCCCTGAGTAGTGCCTACCCCGCTCGCGCAAAGCCTCGCTGAGGAAGGAAAAAGGACGTATAAAGAGGACCGTTCCCTGTCCAAGGTGCTCCGATGTCCCAGGTCCCGCACTTCCCCCTGCACATCTGCATGCAGAGCAACTTTTCGCGTGAGCCTCCCTGAAGAACCTCGCTTGTCCACGGAGACCTCTTCACGCTCCTTGCTTGTGATGGATGTCGAGACTCAGTCGCGATAAAAAATCCTACTGTCACTCACGTAGAGATGGACCCCTTGATGTCCCACACCCAGCAATCGCGCCAACGGCGCTCCCGAGTCGGGCCTCGAAATAGTCGACACCCTGAGCATATGAAGCCCGCTTCCCCTGCATTGACTCTCAGAGCCCGTCCCCCGTTCCCCCCATCAACACACGACCTGCATGGCATTAGTCTCCCTGTTCAGTTACAACTCGCAGGACTGGCTATCCCTGGCTGAGTGCGAGAACCACGGGACACGAGTGATCTCATAGAACGGAGCGCTACAACTGATAAGTTCAGCAGCAGAGCAACTCGAGGACTGCTCCGTGTAGATACCCCAAATTGCACGGCTCCGAGAGTGAGGCAGCTGACTTAATCCCTGGCTTCAGACTCAAGACGTACGGCCACCTTTCCACAAGCCCCTCAAGAGGAGTGCTTCTCTCAGCAATAGGTATGAGGGAGGGACCCTGAGATTGCTGCCTCAATGGGCATATACACCGAGAAGCCCTGACTCGAAAGGAGGCCGCTTTCCTTGCAGTGGCTTGAATACAGTCTAGTCTTTCATCTCACAAGCTGAAGGGATTCTGCACCACCTGTGAGTCCCTAGAGAAAGCCCTAGGTCCCCGACTCCTTTCGACGGAATGCCTCACATGCCTCTGACCCCTCGAGAGGCACGCAGAGCTCACTGCTTCAAAATTTGACGGAGCCCTGACTCCTCTTGAACATACTGACAGGAACTCCCAGTAATCCCTGTGGCTACTGGAAAGGGACCCTGGTCCACTGTCTCCCCGACTCACCTCGAGAAGCGTTCCTTTTGCCCTGCCAAGCCTCGAAGAGACTCCTGTGAGGTGTCCCTCGTAACTCGTGAGGCATATACATGACGACCGTCCTGACTTCGTTTGAACCAACACGAGGGTTAAGGGCCATCATTCCCGTCCGTAAGTCGAGAATGTACCCCAGGTCCCCGCCGCAACTCGAGAAAAACCAGTGAGACTTCCCCCTCCAAGCGAGATGAGGCCCGATTCCCCTGCACTGCATGCAGAGCAATTCCGTGAGCCCCCTGAAACATGTCAGGAGCCTCGACTTGCTTGATGGATGTCGAGACAGTCCGCAAAAACACTGTCACAAGTAGAGAGGGACCCTGAGGTCACACCAGCATCGCGAAGGAGCACCATGGCCCCAAATCAACTCGAGATGAGGCCCGCTTCCCCGCATTGACTCCAGAGCCATCCCCGTTCCCCATCAAACACGACCTGAGGCTTGACTCCCTTAAGGCAACTCCAGAGGTTCCCCGAGAACAAAACGGCCAAGTCTAGAGGAGTTACCAAGTTCAGCAGAGCAACTCGAGGACTGCTCCCCGTGTACCCAAATTGCCTCGAGATGAGAGCTGACTCCCTGGCTTAGACTCAAGACGTAGGCACACCTTTCCACAAGTCTCCCTCCTCCCCTCAAGAGGAGGCTTCTCTCAGCAATATGGTATGAGGAGGGACCCGAGATTGCTGCCTCAATGGGCCAATATACACCGAGAAGCCCTGACTCGAAAGGAGGCCGGCTTTTTCCTTGCAGTGCTTGAATACAGTCTAGTCTTCTCATCTCACAAGCTGAAGGGATGTCTGCACCACCTTTTGAGTCCCTAGAGAAAAGCCCTATGTCCCCGACTCCTTTTCGACGGAATGCCTCACATGCCTCTGACCACCTCGAGAGCACGCAGAGCTCACTGCTTCAAAATTGTGGACGTGAGCCTGACTCCTCTTGAACATTGACAGGAATCCCATATCCCTGTGGCTACTGGAAAGGGACCCTGGGGTTTCTCCCGACTCACCTCGAGAAGCGTTCCTTTTGCCCTGCCAAGCCTCGAAGAGACTTCCTGAGGTGTCCCCTCGTAACTCGACAGAGTCCTGACTTCGTTGAACCAACACGAGGGTTGAAGGGCCATCCCGCCGTAAGTCGAGAATGTACCCCAGGTCCCCCGCCGCAACTCGATGAAAAACCACGAGACATTTCCCCCTCCAAGCGAGATGAGGCCCGCATTTCCCTGCACGGTGTGCAATGCAGTGAGCAATTCCGTGAGCCCCCTGAAACATGTCAGGAGCCTCGACTTGCTTGATGGATTTCGAGACAGTCCGCAAAAACAACTGTCACAAGTAGAGAGGGACCCTGAGTCACACCAGCCATCGCGAAGAGCTCCATGGGCCCCAAATCAAACATCGAGATGAGGCCCGCTTCCCCTGCATTGACTCCAGATAGCCATGCCCCCGATCCCCATCAAACACGACCTGAGGCTTGACTCCCTTTAGGCAACTCCAAGGTTCCCGAGAACAACGGGCCAAGGTCTAGAGGAGTACCAAGTTCAGCAGAGCAACTCGAGGACTGCTCCGTGTACCCCCAACAATGTGCCTCGAGTAAATGAGAGCTGATTCCCTGGCTTAGGACTCAAGACGTAGGCCACCTTTCCACAAGCCCCTCAAAGAGGAGGCTTCTCTCAGCAATAGGTATGAGGGTAGGGGACCCTGAGATTGCTGCCTCAAGAGGGCATATACACAGAGAAGAAGGCCCTGACTCGAAAAGCGAGGCCGGCTTTCCTTGCAGTGGCCTGAATACAGTCTAGTCTTTCATCTCACAAGCAGAAGGGATGTTCTGCAACCACCTGTGGAGTTCCCTAGAGAAAGCCCTAGGTCCCCGACACTCCTTTCGACTGAATGCCTCACATGCCTCTGACACCTCGATTAAGGCACGCAAGCTCACTGCTTCATAAATTTGACGGAGCCTGACTCCTCTTGAACATTGACAGGAATCCCAGTATCCCTCTGGCTACTGAAAGGGACCCTGGTCTTCCCCGACTCACCTCGAGTAAGCGTTCCTTTGCCCTGCCAAGCCTCGAATAGACTCCTGAGTGTCCCTCGTAACTCGACAGGAGTCCCAGACCTTCGTTGAACCACACGAGGGTTGAAGGGCCCATCCCCCCCCCGCCGGTAAGTCTAGAGAATGTAAACCCCAGGTCCCCCGCCGCAACTCGAGAATCAACCATGAGAACATCCCCCTCCAAGCGAGATGTAGCCCGATTCCCCTGCACTGCATGCAGAGCAATTCCGTGAGCCCCTGAAACATGTCAGGAGCCTCGACTTGGCTTGATGGATGTCGAGACAGTCCCGCAAAAACACTTGTCACAGAGTAGAGAGGGGACCCTGAGGTCACACCAGCATCGCGAAGGACTCCATGGGCCCCCAAAATCAACTCGAGATGAGGCCCGCTTCCCCTGCATTGACTCCCAGAGCCATCCCCGTTCCCCCATCAAACAACGACCTGAGGCTTGACTCCCTTATGCAACTCCAGACAGGTTCCCCGAGAACAACGGCCAAGTCTAAAGAGGAGTACCAAGTTTCATGCAGAGCAACTCGAGGACTTGCTACCGTGTACGCCCAAATTGCCCTCGAGATGAGAGCTGATTTCCCTGGCTTAGACTCAAGACGTAGCCACCTTTCCACAAGCCCCTCAATAGGAGGCTTCTCTCAGCAATAGATATGAGGGAGGGACCCTGAGATTGCATGCCTCAATGGGGCATATACACCGAGAAAGCCCTGACTCGAAAGGAGGCCGGCTTTCCTTGCAGTGGCTTAATACAGTCCTAGTCTTTCATCTCACAAGCTGAATGGGGATGTCTGCACCACCTGTGGGAGTCCCATAGAGAAAGCCCTAGAGCCCCCGACTCCTTTCGACGGAATGCCTCAACATGCCTCTGACACCTCGAGAGGCACGCAGAGCTCACTGCTTCAAAATTTGACGGAGCCTGACTCCTCTTGAACATTGACAGGAATCCCAGTATCCCTGTGGCTACTGGAAAGGGACCCTGGGTCTCCCGACTCACCTCGAGAAGCGTTCCTCTTGCCCTGCCAAGCCTCGAAGAGACTCCTGAGGTGTCCCTCGTAACTCGACAGGAGTCCTGACTTCGTTGAACCAACACGAGGGTTGAAGGGCCATCCCCGCCGTAAGTCGAGAATGTACCCCAGGTCCCCGCCGCAACTCGAGAAAAACCATGAGACTTCCCCCTCCAAGCGAGATGAGGCCCGATTCCCCTGCACTGCATGCAGAGCAATTCCGTGAGCCCCCTGAAACATGTCAGGAGCCTCGACTTCTTGATGGATGTCGAGACAGTCCGCAAAAACACTGTCACAAGTATAGAGGGACCCTGAGGTCACACCATCATCGCGAAGGAGCTCCCATGGGCCCCAAATCAACTCGAGATGAGGCCCTCCCCCCCTTCCCCAGCATTAGACTCCAGAGCCATCCCCCGTTCCCCATCAAACACGACCTGAGGCTTGACTCCCTTTAGGCAACTCCAGAGGTTCCCCGAGAACAACAATGGCCAATGTCTAGATGGAGTACCAAGTTCAGCAAGAGACAACCGAGGACTGCTCCGTGTACCCCAAAATGCCTCGAGATGAGAGCTGATTCCCTGGCTTAGACTCAAGACGTAGGCCACCTTTCCACAAGCCCCTCAATAGAGAGGCTTCTCTCAGCAATAGGTAGAGGGAGGTACCCTGAGATTGCTGCCTCAATGGGCATATTACACCGAGAAGCCCTGACTCGAAAGGAGGCCGGCTTTCCTTGCAGTGGCTTGAATACAGTCTAGTCTTTCATCTCACAAGCTGAAGGGATGTCTGCACCACCTGTGGAGTCCCTTTAGAGAAAGGCCCCTAGGTCCCCCGACTCCTTTCGACGGAATGCCTCACATGCCTCTGACACCTCGAGAGGCACGCAGAGCTCACTGCTTCAAAATTTGACGGAGCCTGACTCCTCTTGAACATTGACAGGAATCCCAGTATCCCTGTGGCTACTGGAAAAAAGGGACCCTGGGTCTCCCGACTCACCTCGAGAAGCGTTCCTTTTGCCCTGCCAAGCCTCGAAGAGACCCCTGAGGTGTCCCTCGTAACTCGACAGGAGTCCTGACTTCGTTGAACCAACACGAGGGTTGAAGGGCCATCCCCGCCGTAAGTCGAGAATGTACCCCAGGTCCCCGCCGCAACTCGAGAAAAACCATGAGACTTCCCCCTCCAAGCGAGATGAGGCCCGATTCCCCTGCACTGCATGCAGAGCAATTCCGTGAGCCCCCTGAAACATGTCAGGAGCCTCGACTTGCTTGATGGATGTCGAGACAGTCCGCAAAAACACTGTCACAAGTAGAGAGGGACCCTGAGGTCACACCAGCATCGCGAAGGAGCTCCATGGGCCCCAAATCAACTCGAGATGAGGCCCGCTTTTTTCCCCTGCATTGACTCCAGAGCCATCCCCCGTTCCCCATCAAACACGACCTGAGGCTTGACTCCCTTTAGGCAACTCCAGAGGTTCCCCGAGAACAACGGCCAAGTCTAGAGGAGTACCAAGTTCAGCAGAGCAACTCGAGGACTGCTCCGTGTACCCCAAATTGCCTCGAGATGAGAGCTGATTCCCTGGCTTAGACTCAAGACGTAGGCCACCTTTTCCACCAAGCCCCTCAAGAGGAGGCTTTCTCTCAGCAATAGGTATTGAGGGGGGACCCCTGAGATTGCTGCCTCAATGGGCATATACACCGAGAAGCCCTGACTCGAAAGGAGGCCGGCTTTCCTTGCAGTGGCTTGAATACAGTCTAGTCTTTCATCTCACAAGCTGAAGGGATGTCTGCACCACCTGTGGAGTATCCCTAGAGAAAAAGCCCTAGGTCCCCGACTCCTTTCGACGGAATGCCTCACATGCCTCTGACACCTCGAGAGGCACGCAGAGCTCACTGCTTCAAAATTTGACGGAGCCTGACTCCTCTTGAACATTGACAGGAATCCCAGTATCCCTGTGGCTACTGGAAAGGGACCCTGGGTCTCCCGACTTCACCTCGAGAAGCGTTTCCTTTTGCCCTGCCAAGCCTCGAAGGAGAACTCCTGAGGTGTCCCTCGTAACTCGACAGGAGTCCTGACTTCGTTGAACCAACACGAGGGTTTGAAGGGCCATCCCCGCCGTAAGTCGAGAATGTACCCCAGGGTCCCCGCCGCAACTCGAGAAAAACCATGAGACTTCCCCCTCCAAGCGAGATGAGGCCCGATTCCCCTGCACTGCATGCAGAGCAATTCCGTGAGCCCCCTGAAACATGTCAGGAGCCTCGACTTGCTTGATGGATGTCGGAGAGACAGTCCGCAAAAACACTGTCACAAGTAGAGAGGGACCCTGAGGTCACACCACCAGCATCGCGAAGGAAGGAGCTCCATGGGCCCCAAATCAATCAACTCGAGATGAGGCCCGCTTCCCCTGCATTGACTCCAGAGCCATCCCCCGTTCCCCATCAAACACGACCTGAGGCTAGACTCCCTTTAGGCAACTCCAGAGGTTCCCCGAGAACAACGGGCCAAGTCTAGAGGAGTACCAAGTTCAGCAGAGCAACTCGAGGACTGCTCCGTGTACCCCAAATTGCCTCGAGATGAGAGCTGACTTCCCTGGCTTAGACTCAAGACGTAGGCCACCTTTCCACAAGCCCCTCAAGAGGAGGCTTCTTCTCAGCAATAGGTATGAGGGAGGGACCCTGAGATTGCTGCCTCAATGGGCATATACACCGAGAAGCCCTGACTCGAAAGGAGGCCGGCTTTTCCTTGCAGTGGCTTGAATACAGTCTAGTCTTTCATCTCACAAGCTGAAGGGATGTCTGCACCACCTGTGGAGTCCCTAGAGAAAGCCCTAGGTCCCCGACTCCTTTCGGACGGAATGCCTCACATGCCTCTGACCACACCTCGAGAGGCACGCAGAGCTCACTGCTTCAAAATTTGACGGAGCCTGACTCCTCTTGAACATTGACAGGAATCCCAGTATCCCTGTGGCTACTGGAAAGGGACCCTGGGTCTCCCGACTCACCTCGAGAAGCGTTCCTTTTTGCCCTGCCAAGCCTCGAAGAGACTCCTGAGGTGTCCCCTCGTAACTCGACAGGAGTCCTGACTTCGTTGAACCAAACACGAGGGTTGAAGGGCCATCCCCGCCGTAAGTCGAGAATGTACCCCAGGTCCCCGCCGCAACTCGAGAAAAAACCATGAGACTTCCCCCTCCAAGCGAGATGAGGCCCGATTCCCCTGCACTGCATGCAGAGCAATTCCGTGAGCCCCCTGAAACATGTCAGGAGCCTCGACTTGCTTGATGGGATGTCGAGACAGTCCGCAAAAAAAAACACTGTCACAAGTAGAGAGGGACCCTGAGGTCACACCAGCATCGCGAAGGAGCTCCATGGGCCCCAAATCAACTCGAGATGAGGCCCGCTTCCCCTGCATTGACTCCAGAGCCATCCCCCGTTCCCCATCAAACACGACCTGAGGCTTGACTCCCTTTAGGCAACTCCAGAGGTTCCCCGAGAACAACGGGCCAAGTCTAGAGGAGTACCAAGTTCAGCAGAGCAACTCGAGGACTGCTCCGTGTACCCCAAATTGCCTCGAGATGAGAGCTGATTCCCTGGCTTAGACTCAAGACGTAGGCCACCTTTCCACAAGCCCCTCAAGAGGAGGCTTCTCTCAGCAATAGGTATGAGGGAGGGACCCTGAGATTGCTGCCTCAATGGGCATATACACCGAGAAGCCCTGACTCGAAAGGAGGCCGGCTTTCCTTGCAGTGGCTTGAATACAGTCTAGTCTTTCATCTCACAAGCTGAAGGGATGTCTGCACCACCTGTGGAGTCCCTAGAGAAAGCCCCCTAGGTCCCCGACTCCTTTCGACGGAATGCCTCACATGCCTCTGACACCTCGAGAGGCACGCAGAGCTCACTGCTTTCAAAATTTTGACGGAGCCTGACTCCTCTTGAACATTGACAGGAATCCCAGTATCCCTGTGGCTACTGGAAAGGGGACCCTGGGTCTCCCAGACTCACCTCGAGAAGCGTTCCTTTTGCCCTGCCAAGCCTCGAAGAGACTCCTGAGGTGTCCCTCGTAACTCGACAGGAGTCCTGACTTCGTTGAACCCAACACGAGGGTTGAAGGGCCATCCCCGCCGTAAGTCGAGAATGTACCCCAGGTCCCCGCCGCAACTCGAGGAAAAACCATGAGACTTACCCCCTCCAAGCGAGGATGAGGCCCGATTCCCCTGCACTGCATGCAGAGCAATTCCGTGA
Organism: Odocoileus hemionus; assembly: GCA_020976825.1. Classification (NCBI taxonomy): domain Eukaryota; kingdom Metazoa; phylum Chordata; class Mammalia; order Artiodactyla; family Cervidae; genus Odocoileus; species Odocoileus hemionus. The sequence goes on from JAJLRB010001702.1 coordinate 94,458, forward strand.
GCCCCCTGAAACATGTCAGGAGCCTCGACTTGCTTGATGGATGTCGAGACAGTCCGCAAAAAACACTGTCACAAGTAGAGAGGGACCCTGAGGTCACACCAGCATCGCGAAGGAGCTCCATGGGCCCCAAATCAACTCGAGATGAGGCCCGCTTCCCTGCATTGACTCCAGAGCCATCCCCCGCTTTTCCCCATCAAACACGACCTGAGGCTTGACTCCCTTTAGGCAACTCCAGAGGTTCCCCGAGAAACAACGGGCCAAGTCTAGAGGAGTACCAAGTTCAGCAGAGCAACTCGAGGACTGCTCCGTGTACCCCAAATTGCCTCGAGATGAGAGCTGATTCCCTGGCTTAGACTCAAGACGTAGGCCACCTTTCCACAAGCCCCTCAAGAGGAGGCTTCTCTCAGCAATAGGTATGAGGGAGGGACCCTGAGATTGCTGCCTCAATGGGCATATACACCGAGAAGCCCTGACTCGAAAGGAGGCCGGCTTTCCTTGCAGTGGCTTGAATACAGTCTAGTCTTTCATCTCACAAGCTGAAGGGATGTCTGCACCACCTGTGAGTCCCTAGAGAAAGCCCTAGGTCCCCGACTCCTTTCGACGGAATGCCTCACATGCCTCTGACACCTCGAGAGGCACGCAGAGCTCACTGCTTCAAAATTTGACGGAGCCTGATTCCTCTTGAACATTGACAGGAATCCCAGTATCCCTGTGGCTACTGGAAAGGGACCCTGGGTCTCCCGACTCACCTCGAGAGAAGCGTTCCTTTTGCCCTGCCAAGCCTCGAAGAGACTCCTGAGGTGTCCCTCGTAACTCGACAGGAGTCCTGACTTCGTTGAACCAACACGAGGGTTGAAGGGCCATCCCCGCCGTAAGTCGAGAATGTACCCCAGCGGGATTCCCCGCCGCAACTCGAGAAAAACCATGAGACTTCCTTCCCTCCAAGCGAGATTGAGGCCCGATTCCCCTGCACTGCATGCAGAGCAATTCCGTTGGCCCCCTGAAACATGTCAGGAGCCTCGACTTGCTTGATGGATGTCGAGACAGTCCGCAAAAACACTGTCACAAGTAGAGAGGGACCCTGAGGTCACACCAGCATCGCGAAGGAGCTCCATGGGCCCCAAATCAACTCGAGATGAGGCCCGCTTCCCCTGCATTGACTCCAGAGCCATCCCCCGTTCCCCATCAAACACGACCTGAGGCTTGACTCCCTTTAGGCAACTCCAGAGGTTCCCCGAGAACAACGGGCCAAGTCTAGAGGAGTACCAAGTTCAGCAGAGCAACTCGAGGGGACTGCTCCGTGTACCCCAAATTGCCCTCGAGATTTGAGAGCTGATTCCCTGGGCTTAGACTCAAGACGTAGGGCCACCTTTCCACAAGCCCCTCAAGAGGAGGCTTCTCTCAGCAATAGGTATGAGGGGAGGGACCCTGGGGGAGATTGCTGCCTCAATGGGCATATACACCGAGAAGCCCTGACTCGAAAGGAGGGCCGGCTTTCCTTGCAGTGGCTTTGAATACAGTCTAGTCTTTCATCTCACAAGCTGAAGGGATGTCTGCACCACCTGTGGAGTCCCTAGAGAAAGCCCTAGGTCCCCGACTCCTTTCGACGGAATGCCTCACATGCCTCTGACACCTCGAGAGGCAGGCAGAGCTCACTGCTTCAAAATTTGACGGAGACCTGACTCTCCTCTTGAACATTGACAGGAATCCCAGTATCCCTGTGGCTACTGGAAAGGGACCCTGGGTCTCCCGACTCACCTCGAGAAGCGTTCCTTTTGCCCTGCCAAGCCTCGAAGAGACTCCTGAGGTGTCCCTCGTAACTCGACAGGAAAGTCCTGACTTCGTTGAACCAACACGAGGGTTGAAGGGCCATCCCCGCCGTAAGTCGAGAATGTACCCCAGGTCCCCGCCGCAACTCGAGAAAAACCATGAGACTTCCCCTCCAAGCGAGATGAGGCCCGATTCCCCTGCACTGCATGCAGAGCAATTCCGTGAGCCCCCTGAAACATGTCAGGAGCCTCGACTTGCTTGATGGATGTCGAGACAGTCCGCAAAAACACTGTCCACAAGTAGAGAGGGACCACCTGAGGTCACACCAGAGCATCGCAAAGCGAAGGAGCTCCATGGGCCCCAAATCAACTCGAGATGAGGGCCCCGCTTCCCCTGCATTGACTCCAGAGCCATCCCCCGTTCCCCATCAAACACGACCTGAGGCTTGACTCCCTTTAGGCAACTCCAGAGGTTCCCCGAGAACAACGGGCCAAGTCTAGAGGAGTACCAAGTTCAGCAGAGCAACTCGAGGACTGCTCCGTGTACCCCTAAATTGCCTCGAGATGAGAGTCTGATTCCCTGGCTTAGACTCAAGACGTAGGCCAACCTTTCCACAAGCCCCTCAAGAGGAGGCTTCTCTCAGCAATAGGTATGAGGGAGGGACCCTGAGATTGCTGCCTCAATGGGCATATACACCGAGAAGCCCTGACTCGAAAGGAGGCCGGCTTTCCTTGCAGTGGCTTTGAATATCAGTCTAGTCTTTCATCTCACAAGCTGAAGGGATGTCTGCACCACACCTGTGGAGTCCCTAGAGAAAGCCCTAGGTCCCCGACTCCTTTCGAAACGGAATGCCTCACATGCCTCTGACACCTCGAGAGGCACGCAGAGCTCACTGCTTCAAAATTTGACGGAGCCTGACCTCCTCTTGAACATTGACAGGAATCCAGTATACCCTGTGTGCTACTGGAAAGGGACCCCTGGGTCTCCCGACTCACCTCGAGAAGCGTTCCTTTTGCCTGCCAAGCCCTCGAAGAGACTCCTGAGGTGTCCTCTCGTAATCTCGACAGGAGTCCTGACTTTCGTTGAACCAACACGAGGGTTGAAGGGCGCATCCCGCCGTAAGCGAGAATGTACCCCAGGTCCCCGCCGCAAACACGAGAAAAACCTGAGACTTCCCCCTCCAAGCGAGATGAGGCCCGATTCCCCTGCACCTGCATGCAGAGCAATTCCGTGAGCCCCTGAAACATAGGTCAGGAGCCTCGACTTGCTTGATGGATGTCGAGACAGTCCGCAAAAACACTGTCACAAGTAGAGAGGGACCCTGAGGTCACACCAGCATCGCAGAAGGAGCTCCATGGGCCCCAAATCAACTCGAGATGAGGCCCGCTTCCCCCTGCAATGACTCACAGAGCCATCCCCCGTTCCCCATCAAACAACGACCTGAGGCTTGACTCCCTTTAGTGCCACTCCAGTTGTTTTCCCTGCGAACAAGGGCCGCCACAAGTCTAGGAGGAGTAACACAGTTTCAGCAGAGCAATTCGAGGACTGCTCCCGTGTACCCCAAATTGCCTCGAGATGAGAGCTGATTCCTGCTTAGACTCAAGTCGTTAGGCCACCTTTTACTCAAGCTCTCAAGAAGGTAGGTCTTCTTATCAGCAATAGGTAGCGAGGAGGGACCATGAGATTGGTGCCTCAATGGGCATCTACAACGAGGAAAGCTCTGACTCGAAAGGAGGCCGTGTTTTATCGCTTGCAGTGGCTTGAATTCAGTCTCGTCTCTCATCCTCACATGGTGAATGGGATGTCTGCACCACTGTGGAGTCCCTAGGAGAAGAGCCCTAGGTCCCCGACTCTCCTTTCGACGGAATGCCTCACATGCCTCTTACACCACGCGAGGCACGCAGAGCTCACTGCTTCAAAATTTGACGGAGCCTGACTCCTCTTGAACATTGACAGGAATCCCAGTATCCCCGGTGGCTACTGGAAAGGGACCCCTGGGTCTCCCGACTCACCTCGAGAAGCGTTCCTTTTGCCGTGCCAAGCCTCGAAGAGACTCCTGAGGTGTCGCCTGGTAACTCGACAGGAGTCCTGACTTCGTTGAACAAACACGAGGGTTGAAGGGCCATCCCCGCCGTAAGTCGAGAATGTACCCCCAGGTTGCCGCCGCAATCGAGAATAAACCATAGAGACTTCCTCCTCACAAGCGAGATGAGGCCCGATTCCCCTGCACTGCAATGCACAGCAATTCCGTGAGCCCCCTGAAACATGTCAGGAGCCTCGACTTGCTTGATGGAACGTCGAGACAGTCCCCGCATAAAACACTGTCACAAGTAGAGGAGTGGACCCTGAGGTCACACCAGCATCGCGAAGGAGCTACCATGGGCCCCAAATCAACTCGACATGAGGCCCGCTTCCCCTGCATTGACTCCAGAGCCATCCCCCGTTCCCCATCAAACACGACCGAGGCTTGACTCCCTTTAGGCAACTTCCAGAGGTTCCCGAGAACAACGGGCCAAGTCTAGAGGTGAGTACCAATTCATGCAGAGCAACTCGAGGTCTGCTCTGTGTACCCCAAATTGCCTCGAGATGAGAGCTGATTCCTCCTGTCCCTGCCCCCCCGCTTAGACTCATAGGCGTAGGCCACCTTTCCACAAGGCCTCAAAGAGGAGGCTTCTCTCAGCAATAGGTATGAGTGAGGGACCCTGAGAATTGCTGCCTCATGGGCATATACACGAGAACCCTAGGGGGGGGGGGGGGGGGGGGGGGGGGGGGGGGGGGGGGGACTCGAAAGGAGGCCGGCTTTCCTTGCAGTGGCTTGAATACAGTCTAGTCTTTCATCTCACAAGTGAAGGGATATCTGCACCACCTGTGGAGTCCTAGAGAAAGCCCTAGGTACCCGACTCCTTTCGACGGAATGCCTCACATGCCTCTGACCTCGAGAGGCACGCAGAGCTCACTGCTTCAAATTTGACGGAGCCTGACTCCTTGAACATTTGACAGGAATCCCAGTTATCCCTGTGGCTACTGGAAAAGGACCCTGGGTCTTCCCGACTCACCTCGAGAAGCGTTCCTTTTGCCCTGCCAAGCCTCGAAGAGACTCCTTGAGCTTTGTCCCACGTAACTCGACAGGAGTCCTGACTTCGTTTGAACCAACACGAGGGGTTGAAGGGCCATCCGCGGTTAAGTTCGAGAATGTTACCCCAGGTCCCCCTGCCGCAACTCGAGAAAAACATGAGACTTCCCCCTCCAAGCGAGATGAGGCCCGATTCCCCTGCACTGCATGCAGAGCAATTCCGTGATGCCCCCTGAAAACATAGTCAGGAGCCTCGACTTGCTTTGTTCTTTATGGATGTCGAGACAGTCCGCAAAAACACTGTCACAAGTAGAGAGGGACCCTGAGGTCACACCAGCATCGCGAAGGAGCTCCATGGCCCCAAATCAACCTCGAGATGAGGCCCGCTTCCCCTGCATTGACTCCAGAAGCCATCCCCCGTTCCCCCATCAAACACGACCTGAGGCTTGACTCCCTTTAGGCAACTCCAGAGGTTTCCCGAGAACAACGGGGCCCAGGAGTCTAGAGGAGTTACCAAGTTCAGGCAGAGCAACTCGAGGGACCCGACTTCCCGTGTAGACCCGAAAAGGATTGGCCTCCGAGATGAGGGAGCTGATTTCCCCTGGCCTTAGACCCTCCAAGACGTAGTTCCCCACGCCTGTTCCACAAAGCCCCTCAGGAGCGGAGGCTTCTCCCGGTCAGCAATAGGTTTAGAGGGAGGGGACCCTGAGATTGACTGCCCTCAATGGTCCCCCCCATATACATGTCGAGAAGCCCCACCTGAACTCGAACAGGAGGCCCGTCTTTCCTTGGCAAGTGGCTTGAATACAGTCCCCCCCACTATTACTTTCATCTCACATCTGAAGGGATTGTCGTGCACCACCTGTGGGAGTCCCCCCCCCCCCCCCCGCCCCCCTAGAGAAAGCCCCCTAGGTCCCCCCGAACTGGCCTCTTTTCGACGGAAATTGCCCCTCACAATGCCTCTGACGACCTCGAGAGAGGCACCGCAGGAGCTCACTGGCTTCAAAAAATTTGTACGGAGCCTGACTCCTCATTTGAACGCTATGACAGGAATGGGCACCAGTAATCCTGTGGCTACCTGGGAAAGGTGGACCCCTGAGGGTCCGCTCCCGACTCACCTCGTAGAAGCGTTCCTTTTGCCCTGCCAATGGCCTCGAAGAGACCCCTCGCCTGAGGTGTCCCTCGTAACTCGACAGGGAGTCCTGACTTCGTTGAACCAACACGAGGGTTTGAAAGGCCCCATGCCCCCTATGCCGTTAAAAGTTACCGAGAATGGTACCCCAGGTCCCCCGCCGCAACTCGAGAAAAGTCCATGAGAACATTCCCCCTCCCCAAGCACGAGATGAGGCCCGATTACCCCTGACACCCTTTGCATGCAGAGTCAATTCCGTTGAGCCCCCCAGGAAACATGTCCCCCAAGGAAGAGCCACTCGACATGCTTGATGGATGGTCGAGACAGTCCCCCCGCAAAAACACTAGTCACAAGTAAAGAGAGGGACCCTGAGTCCACCAGCACCATCGCGAAGGAGCAGCCATGGGTCCCCAAATTCAACTCGAGATGAGGACCCACCCGATTCCCCTGCCATTGGGACTCCCAGAGCCATCCCCCCGTAGTCCCATTCAAACACGACCTGAGGGCATTGAGACTGCCCCTTTAGGCAACGAGCCAGAGGTTATCCCCGAGAACAACGGGCCGAAAGTCTAGAGGAGTATCCCAAAAAAAAAAAAAGTTCAGCAGAGCAACTCGAGGTACCGCTCCGTGTACCCTCAAATTGTCCTCGAGATGAGATAGCTTGATTTCCCTGGTCCCTTGGCTAGACTCAAGACGTAGGCCACCTTTAACACAAGCCCCTCAAGAGGAGGCTTCTCCTCAGCAATAGGTTATGAGGGAAGGGAAACCCTGAGATTGGGCCCCTGCTCAATGGGGCATATTACATTACACCGAGAAGCCCCTGACCACCCTCGAAAAGGAGGCCGGCTTCCCCTCCCTTTTGGGCAGTGGCTTGAATACAGTCTAGTCTTTCATCTCACAAGCTGAAGGGATTGTCCCTGCACCATTGTCCATGTTGGAAGTCCCCCCTAGAGAAAGCCCGTCGCTAGGTCCCCCGAACCTCCTTTCGACGGAATGCCTCACATGCCTCCCCCTTGACACCTTGTCGCAGGAGGCACGCAGAGCGTTCAAACTCACTGCATTTCAAAATTTGACGGAGTGCCTGACTCCTCATGAACATTGACAGGAATCCCCAGCTATCCTGTGGCTACTGGTAAAAAGGGAACCACCCTGGGTCCCCTCCTCCCTAAACCTCACCTCGAGGGAAGCGGTTCCTTTTTGCCCTGTCCAAGCCTCCGAAGAGACTCCTGCTGAGGTGTCCCTCGTTAACACGCGACACCCTCAGGAGTCCCCCCTGACTTGTTTTCGTATTGAACCAACACGAGGGTGTTTTTGAAGGGCCATCCCCCGCCCGTGAAGTCGGAGAATGGTAAACCGCCAGGCCCCCCCCGCCGCAACTCGAGAAAAACCATGAGACTTCCCCCTCTCAAGCGAAAGATGAGGCCCCCCGATTCCCCCCTGCACTGCATGCAGAGCAAAATTCCCCGTTGGGATCCCCCCTGAAACATGTCAGGAGCCCACCGTCGACTTGCTTTGATGGGTTGTTCGAGACAGGTCCGCAAAAAAAAACACTGGTCCCCAACACAAGGTAGAGAGGGACCCTGAGGTCACCCAGGCAATCGCGAGTGTCGCGAAGGTTACGCTCCATTGGGGCCCCCCAAATCAAACTCGAGATGAGGGCCCGCTTCCCCCCTTGCATTTTGGGACCTCCAGAGCCATGCCCCCGTTCCCCATCAAACACGGTAACCCTGAGGGCTTTTGACTTTTCCCTTTAGGCAAACTCCAGAGTTTTTTTCCGGGCAGTTCCCCCGAAAACAAGAACAACGGGCGAAGTCCCCAAGTCTAGAGGAGTAACCAAGGTTCAGCAGAGGCATAAACCTCGAGGGGGGGGGGACCGCTCCGTGTTACCCAAAATTGCCTCGAGATGAGAGCTGATTCTCCCTGGCTTAGATACTCAAGACGTAGGCACCTTTCCACAAGCCCTCCAGTGGAGGAGGCTTCCGATCCTCAGCAATAGGTATGAGGGAGGGACCCTGAGATTTGCTGCCTCAATGTGGCAAATAATACACCCGAGAAGCCCCCCCCTGACTCGAAGGAGGCCGGCTATTTCCTTGCGTGGGACTTGCAGTGTGCTTTGAATTTTACAGTCTAGGCTCACCTGTCATCTCACAAGTGAAAGGGATGTCTCACCACCTGGTGGAGTCCCTAGAGGGGCAAAAGCCCTAGGTCCCCCGACTCCTTTCGACGGAAAATGCCCCTCACATGCCCCTCTGACATCCTCGAGAGTGGCACGGCAGAGCTCACTGCTTCAAAATTTGACGGAGACCCTGACTCCCCTCATGAACATTTGACCATGGAAAAATCCCAGTATCCTGGTGGCTACTGGGGAAAGGGACCCTGGGGTTCTCCGCCCGACCTCACCCCTCGAGAAGCGTTTTCCTTTTGCCCCCCTTTGCCAAGCCTCGAGAGAGGAAAACTCCTGAGGTGTTCCCCCCCCCTCGTAACTCGAACAGGAGTCCCTGACTTTCGTTGAACCAACACGAGGGGTTGAAGGGGGCCCCCTCCCAATGACCCCGCGTAAGTCCGAGGAAGAAATGTAGCCCCAGGTCCCCGCCCCGCAAAAACTCGAGGGAGAGGGAGGAGAAAAACCCATCGAGACCTTTCCCCCCTCCAAGCGAAATTGATGAGTGCCCCGAGTTTCCCCTGGGCAACTTGCAAGCAAGGGGGACCCCAAATTACACTTTGTTTAGTAGATACCCCCTTGAATAACATTGCCAGGAGCCCTTCCGACCGGGATACAGATATGCCTTTTGGAGTGGGATTTAGTCCCCCTTCCGAAAGGGTAAAAAGACCGCAAAAAAAAAAACAACTGTTCACAAATTAGAGAGGGAGAGGGGACCTCACTTGGATAGGGGGGTCCAACACCAGGGCATCGCGGGGGAAAGGAAGCCTTCCCAAAATGGGGACCCCAAAATAGTCCAATACTCGAGGAATTGAAGGTGCCCACATTTTCCCCCATGCATTGCGATACTCCCCCTGAAGCCCAATCCACCCCGTTTTTTCCCCCAATTCAAGCACCGGGACACCCCTTTGAAAAAGGCTTTCTTTGAAAACCCTCTCCCCGATTTTAAGGGCAACCCCCCCCCCCACCCAGAGGTTTCCCCGAGAGGGAAAAAACAAAACGGGGGCTCCCAAGGGGGTCCCCCCCTTAGGAGGTAGGAGTTGAACCAAAGGTTTTCAAAGGGCCAGGAGCAAAACTCCGAGGGACCGCTCCGTTTTCCCGTGTTCAAACCCCAAATTGCGCTCGAGGAATGGAAGAAGGCCTGGGTTCCCCTGGGCTGAGGGACCTCCAAAGGACCGAAAGGGCCCACCCTTTCCCAACCAAAGCCCCTCCCAAGAGGAGAAGGGCCCCACCTTTTTCCCTCCCCTTGCAGCAAATAGGTAATTGGGAAGGGAGGGTGACCCCATTGGAGGATTGGTTTGCCTCAAAGGTCATGAGACCACCGGAAGAAAAGAGGGAAAGCCCTGGGGAACTTCGTCCGAGAGTGAATGGCCCGTCTTTTCCTTTTTGCAGTGGGGCCCTTGTGATATAACATGGTCCCCCTCCCCCCCCCCACCCCCTAGAGGTTCCCCCCTTTTCAAATTTTCCAAACAAAGCCTGAAAGGGGATTGGACACTGCCTAACCCACCCTGTTTGGAGTTCCCTCGAGAAGAAATAAGGCCCCAAGTGTCCCCCCGGGACCTCCCCTTTCGACGGGAAATTGGCCCCTTTCAACAAATTGGGCCCTCCTTTGAACACCTCCGGAGGAAAGGCACAAGCGCAAGGGGAGATACTGCTGCATTCTAAATGTTGGACGGGGGGAATGCGCCCGAACTCCTCTTTGCTTGAAACATTGACACAGGGAAAATCACCCCAGTAATCCCTTGTGGTGGCTTACTGGAAAAAAAGGGACCCTGGGGGTTCCTTCCCGACCTCCACCCTCGAGGAAATGAAGGCGTGTTTCTTTTATTTGGGCCCCTGCCAAATTCCTCGGAAAGGGGAAGAGGGTGGGCTCTTGAGGTTGCCCCTCGTAACTCGACAGGAGTCCTGACTTCGTTGAACAAACACGAGGGTTGAAGGGCCATCCCCGCCGTAAGTCGAGAATGTACCCCAGGTCCCCGCCGCAACTCGAGAAAAACCATGAGACTTCCCCCTCCAAGCGAGATGAGGCCCGATTCCCCTGCACTGCATGCAGAGCAATTCCGTGAGCCCCCTGAAACATGTCAGGAGCCTCGACTTGCTTGATGGATGTCGAGACAGTCCGCAAAAACACTGTCACAAGTAGAGAGGGACCCTGAGGTCACACCAGCATCGCGAAGGAGCTCCATGGGCCCCAAATCAACTCGAGATGAGGCCCGCTTCCCCTGCATTGACTCCAGAGCCATCCCCCGTTCCCCATCAAACACGACCTGAGGCTTGACTCCCTTTAGGCAACTCCAGAGGTTCCCCGAGAACAACGGGCCAAGTCTAGAGGAGTACCAAGTTCAGCAGAGCAACTCGAGGACTGCTCCGTGTACCCCAAATTGCCTCGAGATGAGAGCTGATTCCCTGGCTTAGACTCAAGACGTAGGCCACCTTTCCACAAGCCCCTCAAGAGGAGGCTTCTCTCAGCAATAGGTATGAGGGAGGGACCCTGAGATTGCTGCCTCAATGGGCATATACACCGAGAAGCCCTGACTCGAAAGGAGGCCGGCTTTCCTTGCAGTGGCTTGAATACAGTCTAGTCTTTCATCTCACAAGCTGAAGGGATGTCTGCACCACCTGTGGAGTCCCTAGAGAAAGCCCTAGGTCCCCGACTCCTTTCGACGGAATGCCTCACATGCCTCTGACACCCTGAGAGGCACGCAGAGCTCACTGCTTCAAAATTTGACGGAGCCTGACTCCTCTTGAACATTGACAGGAATCCCAGTATCCCTGTGGCTACTGGAAAGGGACCCTGGGTCTCCCGACTCACCTCGAGAAGCGTTCCTTTTGCCCTGCCAAGCCTCGAAGAGACTCCTGAGGTGTCCCTCGTAACTCGACAGGGAGTCCTGACTTCGTTGAACCAACACGAGGGTTGAAGGGCCATCCCCGCCGTAAGTCGAGAATGTACCCCAGGTCCCCGCCGCAACTCGAGAAAAACCATGAGACTTCCCCCTCCAAGCGAGATGAGGCCCGATTCCCCTGCACTGCATGCAGAGCAATTCCGTGAGCCCCCTGAAACATGTCAGGAGCCTCGACTTGCTTGATGGATGTCGAGACAGTCCGCAAAAACACTGTCACAAGTAGAGAGGGACCCTGAGGTCACACACCAGCATCGCGAAGGAGCTCCATGGGCCCCAAATCAACTCGAGATGAGGCCCGCTTCCCCTGCATTGACTCCAGAGCCATCCCCCGTTCCCCATCAAACACGACCTGAGGCTTGACTCCCTTTAGGCAACTCCAGAGGTTCCCCGAGAACAACGGGCCAAGTCTAGAGGAGTACCAAGTTCAGCAGAGCAACTCGAGGACTGCTCCGTGTACCCCAAATTGCCTCGAGATGAGAGCTGATTCCCTGGCTTAGACTCAAGACGTAGGCCACCTTTCCACAAGCCCCTCAAGAGGAGGCTTCTCTCAGCAATAGGTATGAGGGAGGGACCCTGAGATTGCTGCCTCAATGGGCATATACACCGAGAAGCCCTGACTCGAAAGGAGGCCGGCTTTCCTTGCAGTGGCTTGAATACAGTCTAGTCTTTCATCTCACAAGCTGAAGGGATGTCTGCACCACCTGTGGAGTCCCTAGAGAAAGCCCTAGGTCCCCGACTCCTTTCGACGGAATGCCTCACATGCCTCTGACACCTCGAGAGGCACGCAGAGCTCACTGCTTCAAAATTTGACGGAGCCTGACTCCTCTTGAACATTGACAGGAATCCCAATATCCCTGTGGCTACTGGAAAGGGACCCTGGGTCTCCCGACTCACCTCGAGAAGCGTTCCTTTTGCCCTGCCAAGCCTCGAAGAGACTCCTGAGGTGTCCCTCGTAACTCGACAGGAGTCCTGACTTCGTTGAACCAACACGAGGGTTGAAGGGCCATCCCCGCCCTAAGTCGAGAATGTACCCCAGGTCCCCGCCGCAACTCGAGAAAAACCATGAGACTTTCCCCCTCCAAGCGAGATGAGGCCCGATTCCCCTGCACTGCATGCAGAGCAATTCCGTGAGCCCCCTGAAACATGTCAGGAGCCTCGACTTGCTTGATGGATGTCGAGACAGTCCGCAAAAACACTGTCACAAGTAGAGAGGGACCCTGAGGTCACACCAGCATCGCGAAGGAGCTCCATGGGCCCCAAATCAACTCGAGATGAGGCCCGCTTCCCCTGCATTGACTCCAGAGCCATCCCCCGTTCCCCATCAAACACGACCTGAGGCTTGACTCCCTTTAGGCAACTCCAGAGGTTCCCCGAGAACAACGGGCCAAGTCTAGAGGAGTACCAAGTTCAGCAGAGCAACTCGAGGACTGCTCCGTGTACCCCAAATTGCCTCGAGATGAGAGCTGATTCCCTGGCTTAGACTCAAGACGTAGGCCACCTTTCCACAAGCCCCTCAAGAGGAGGCTTCTCTCAGCAATAGGTATGAGGGAGGGACCCTGAGATTGCTGCCTCAATGGGCATATACACCGAGAAGCCCTGACTCGAAAGGAGGCCGGCTTTCCTTGCAGTGGCTTGAATACAGTCTAGTCTTTCATCTCACAAGCTGAAGGGATGTCTGCACCTCCTGTGGAGTCCCTAGAGAAAGCCCTAGGTCCCCGACTCCTTTCGACGGAATGCCTCACATGCCTCTGACACCTCGAGAGGCACGCAGAGCTCACTGCTTCAAAATTTGACGGAGCCTGACTCCTCTTGAACATTGACAGGAATCCCAGTATCCCTGTGGCTACTGGAAAGGGACCCTGGGTCTCCCGACTCACCTCGAGAAGCGTTCCTTTTGCCCTGCCAAGCCTCGAAGAGACTCCTGAGGTGTCCCTCGTAACTCGACAGGAGTCCTGACTTCGTTAAACCAACACGAGGGTTGAAGGGCCATCCCCGCCGTAAGTCGAGAATGTACCCCAGGTCCCCGCCGCAACTCGAGAAAAACCATGAGACTTCCCCCTCCAAGCGAGATGAGGCCCGATTCCCCTGCACTGCATGCAGAGCAATTCCGTGAGAGCCCCCTGAAACATGTCAGGAGCCTCGACTTGCTTGATGGATGTCGAGACAGTCCGCAAAAACACTGTCACAAGTAGAGAGGGACCCTGAGGTCACACCAGCATCGCGAAGGAGCTCCATGGGCCCCAAATCAACTCGAGATGAGGCCCGCTTCCCCTGCATTGACTCCAGAGCCATCCCCCGTTCCCCATCAAACACGACCTGAGGCTTGACTCCCTTTAGGCAACTCCAGAGGTTCCCCGAGAACAACGGGCCAAGTCTAGAGGAGTACCAAGTTCAGCAGAGCAACTCGAGGACTGCTCCGTGTACCCCAAATTGCCTCGAGATGAGAGCTGATTCCCTGGCTTAGACTCAAGACGTAGGCCACCTTTCCACAAAGCCCTCAAGAGGAGGCTTTCTTCAGCAAATAGGTATGAGGGAGGGACCCTGATGATATGCGGCCTCAATGGGCATATAGCAGCCGAGAAGACATGACTCGAAAGGATGGCCGGGTTTCATTGCTACGTGGCTTGGAAATACAGTCTAGTCATTTAATAGCTCACAAGATGACAGGGATGTCGTGCACGGACACTGTGGAGGGTCCCTTAGAGGAAGAAGCTCCTAGGTCACAGCACCTCCTTTCGACGGGAATTGCGCTCACAAGCCTCTGACTACCTCGGAGAGGGCACGCTAGAGCTCAATAACTGGCTTCAAAATTTGGGAGGTCGGTAGCGGGACTACTCTTGAACACTTGACAAGATGATGCCCCAGTATCCCATGTGGACTACTGGAAAGGGGAAACCCTGGGCTCTCCCGACCTCACCTCGAGGGATAGGCGTTCCTTTTGCCATGCGCAAAGCCTCGTAAGAAGAGAGACTCCTGAGGTGTTCCCTTAGTAGAACTCGACATGGAGGACTGCACTGGACTGTAGTTGACAAGAACCAACAACGGAGGGGTTTGAAGGGCCTTCCCACCGCCGTTAAGTCCAGGATGTGCACCCCAGGTCGCCCCGCCGCAAGGCAAACTCCGAGGGATAAACGCGATGGAGACATCCCCCTCCACGCGAAAGATGAGGTCGACGTTCCGCATGCACTGCATTGCAGTGAAGCAAATGCAAGTGAAGTCCCACCACTGAAATAAAATGGTCTGGAGCATCGACTTTGGGCTTGATGGATGTCGAAGAACAGTCCCGCCAAAAAACACTGTCACAAGTAAGAGAGGGACACTGAGGTCACTAACAGCATCGCGGGAAGAGGAGCTCCATGGGCCGCAAATCATACTCGCGATGAGGCCCGCCTGTTTCCTGCATTGAACGCCAGAGCCTTCCCCCCAGTTTTGGCACAATGTCAACAAAAACACAGTACCGGATGGCTTGACTCCCTTCTTTAGGCATAATCTCTCACAGTGTGAATCGCCACATATGTGATACAACGGGGACAGAGTATAGGACGTAGTTACCAAGGTGAGAATGGCCAGCAATCGGTCGAGGACTGCTTCAGAGTGTACCCGCATAACTTGCCTCGAGATGAGAGCTGATGCACCTGGCTTAGAATCAAGACGTAGGGCCACCTTTCCACAAGACCCTCAAGAGGAGGCTGCCTCTCAGCAGATATGTGTATGAGGGAGGGACGCCCTGAGGGGATTGCAGTTGCCTCTATGGGCTATATACACCGAGGAGAAGCCCTGACTCGAAGAAGGAGGCCAGTGCTTTTCCTTGCAGTGGCTTGAATACAGTCTAGGTCTTTCATCTCACAAGCTGAAGGGATGTCTGCACCACCTGTGGAGTCCCTAGAGAAGCCGCTAGTGTCCGCCGAACTCCTTTCGACGGAAATGCCTCACAGTGCCTCTGACAACCGCGAGAGGCACGCAGGAGCTCACTGCTTCAGAAAGTTTGACGGGAGCCCTGACTCCTTCCATTGGAACATTGACAGGAATCCACAGTAGTCCCTGTGGCTACTGGAAAGGGACCCTGGGTCTCCCGACTCACCGGTCGAGATGCGTTTTCCGTTTTTGACCTGCCAAAGCCTCGAAGAGACTCCTGAGGATTTTGTCCCTCGTAACTCGACAGGAGTCCTGACTTTCGTTGAAACCAAACACGAGGGTTGAAGGGCCATCCCCGCCGTAAGTCGAGAATGTACCCCAGGTCCCCTCCGGCAACTCGAGTAAAAACCCATGAGACTTCCCCCTCCAAGCGAGATGCAGGCGGCCGATTCCCCTGCACTGCATTGCAGAGACAATTTTCCGGTGGAGCGTCCTGATACATGTCAGACGAGCCTTGACTTGCTTTGTATTGGATTGTCGAGACAGTCTGGAAACATAAACACCTGTCCACAAGTAGAGAGGGACACTGAGGTCACATCAGCAATTGCGAAGATACGTAGCTCCAATGGGGCCCAAATGCAACTCCGAGATGAGGCTCCGCTTTCCCTGCATTGACTCCAGAGCCATTCCTCCTTTCCACATTCAAACCTCTCCCGACCTGAGGCTTGACCTCCCTTTAGGATCAATATCCAGAGGTTCCCCGAGAAGCAACGGGCCGGAGTCTCCTAGAGGAGTTAACATAAAGGGTTCAGCAGAGCAACTCGAGGCACTGCTCCGATGTACCCCCCAGATTGCATCCATATGAGAGACTGACTCCCTGGCTTACACTCAAAGGCACCATAGGCCCACGCTTTCCCACTAGCCCCTCAAGAAGGTGGCTGCCTTCCTCAGACAATAGGTTATCAAGGGAGGTACCCTGAGATTGCTTGCATCAATTGGCATATACACCGAGCCAAAAGCCCTGACTACGAAAAGGAGGACCGGGTTTCCTTGCAGTGGCTTGATATACAGTCTAGTCTTTCATCTCTCAAGGTGAATGGATGTCTGCGAACACCACCTGCTGGAGTTTCACTTAGAGGAAAGCTAACCATAGGTCCCGACTTCCTTTCGATCGCGAATGCTCTCACATGCCTCTGACACTCGCGCCAGAAGCCACGCAGAGCTCTGACTGCTTCAAAAATTTTGACGGGAGCCTAGACTCCTCTTGAACATTGACAAGAATCCTAGATATCTCATGTGGTCTTACTGGAAATAGGGGACCCATGGGTTCTCGCGACTCATCCTCGAGAAGCGTCCCTTGTTGCCCTGTCAAGATCGAAGCGACTCCTTGAGTTGTGTCCCTCGTAACTCGAGAGGACTCCTGACTTCCGAATTTGAGACACAACACGGAGGGTTGAAGAGGGCCCATTCCCCGCGCGTACATGTCCTAGAATTCGCTAACCACATAGTTCCGCCGCAGCAAATCGAGTAGAAGAAACAATGAGACTTTCCCATCCTCCAAGCGTGATGAAGTCACTGAGATTCCCATGCACTGCATGCAGAGCAATTCCAGTGAGCCCCTGAAAACATGTCAGGTAGCCTCGACATGCTTTGATGGATGTCCGAAGCCACGTCCGCAAGAACGACGGTCTCACCAGTAGAGAGGAACCCTGAGATCACAACAGCATCAGCGAAGGCAGCTCCATGGGGCGCAAGATCAACTCGAGAATGAGGACAGCTTCCCATGCATTGACTCCAGAAGCCATTGCCCAGTTTCCCATCAAACACTACCTGAGGCTTGACATCCTTTAGGCAACCTCCCGAGGTTCCCCTAGAAGAAACAACGGGCCCCCGAGGTCTAGACGAGTAACCAAGTTCATCATGAGCAACGACTCGAGGAACGGGCCACCGATGTACCCCAACAAAATTGCCTCGAGATGGAGAGCTGACTCCCTGGCTTAGACCACAGACGTAGGACAACTCTTTCCACAAGCCCCTCAAGTAGTATGGCCTTTTTCTCAGCACAAGAGTATGAGGGATGGGACCTTGAGGTGGAGGAGAATGCTGCCTCTATGGGCTTATAACACCGATGAAGGCCCTAACTCGAAAGGAGGTCCGGCTTTCCCTGTACATCTGTTGGGGCCCTCCTTTTTGAATACAAGTCTAGTCTTTCATCTCACATGCAGAAGGGGATGTCAGCATCACCTGTGGAGACCCTGAGAGGAAAGCTCTAGGTCTCCCGTCTCCTTTCGACGGAACTGAGCTCACAATGCTACTCTGACATCCGTCTGAGAGGCACGCAGAGCTCACTGCTTCAAAATTGGACGGAGCCTGAATCCTCTTGAACATTGACCAGGATGTCCGCTAGTAGCCCGGTGAGCAATCTGGAAAGGGACCACTGGGTCTCCCGACTCACTTCTGATCGAAGCGTTCCCTTTTTGCCATGCCAAGCCTCGAAGAGACTCCTGAGGTGTCCCATCGTAACTCGACAGGACCTCCTGACTTCGTTGAACCATCCACGAGGGGTTTGGACGGGCCATCCCCGCCGTTTATTCGAGAATGGTACGCCAGACCCCTGCCGCAACTCCGAGAAATAAACACGCAGACAGTCCCCCTCCAAGAGAGAGTGAAGCACCGATTCCCCAGCACTTGTAATTAAATGCTAGGATCAATTACGTTGAGCCTCTGAAAACAGGTCAGAGTGCCTCGACTTGCTTGATGGATGTCTAGACAGTCCGTGCACAAACACTGTCACTAAGTAAAGAGAGAGGGGACCCTGAGCGGCTCACACCTGCCGTGTTTTACCAGCGCCTACAGGCGCTTCGCGAAGGGCCCCAAATTAACTCGAGATGAGGCCCCCCGCTTCACCTGCATTGACTCCATGAGCCTATCCCCCTTTAACGATAAAACACGACCTGAGGCATTCGACTCCCTATGTAGGCAAATCCAGAGGTTTCACCCGAGGAACAACAGGCCATGTATAGGGAGTACCTAAGTTCAGCAGAGCAACTCTGAGGACTGATCCGTTAGAGACATGTACCACCAATTGCCCTCGAGATGAGAGCGACTCCCTGGCTTGAACTCAAGAACGTTGGCCACCTTTCCACAAGGGCCCCCTCAAGAGGAGTGGTCTTCTCTCTGGCTATAGGTGAATGAGAGAGGGACCCTGAGATGTGCCGTGCCTCAATGGGGCATATACACCGATGAAGACGCTGACTCGCAAAGGAAGGGCCGGTGCTTTCCTTGCAGTTGCTTGAATACAGGTCTAGTTACCTACTTCATCTCACCAGGTGATGGGATGTCTGGCACCACCGGTTGGAGTCCCGACCGTCCCCCCACCCCCCCCCCCCCCCCCCGACGCCCCCCCAGCCCCTAGTAGTCCCCCGACTCCTTTCGACGGCAATTGCCTCCACATGCACTTGACATCTCTCGAGAGGCTAAAGCTGAGCTCACTGTTTTCAAAATGTGACTGGCAGCATGACTCACCTGTCTTGGAACATCTGACAGGATTCCGCCAAGTATCCCCCCATTGTGGGCAACATGGAAAGGGACCCTGGGTCATAGCGACTCACCTCGAGAGGGTCCCTTTTGCCCTGGCAAGCCCTCCAAGATAATCCTCAGGTTGACCCGCGCTAACTTGACAGAAGTCCTGATCTGTCAGTTGGAACCAACAGGAAGGGTTGAGGGGCCCTCCCCGCCGGTTTAAGATCGAGAATTTACCCCATGATCTCCGCCCGCAACATCAGAGAAAAAACCAATCGAGACTTCCCCCACCAAGCGAGATGAAGATGGATGCCCGATTCCCCTGACTCCGGTATGTCAGACAGCAATTCCGTGAGCCCTCCTGAACCATGCTCACGGAGCGTCGACTTGCTTGATGGATGTCGTGACCCAGTCCGCAAAAAACAACTAGGTTCACAAGTAAAGAGGGACCCTTGAGGTTCACACCAGAAATTGCGAATGATCTCCACATTGGGCCCCCAAAATCCAACTCGATATGTAGGCCCGTCTTCCCCTGCATTGACTCAAGAGCCATCCTCCGATTCACCATCAGAAACACGACTCTGAGGCATGTACTCCATTTTGGCAACTCCAGATGGATTTGCCGCCGAGATAACAACGAGGCCAAGTCTAGAGGAAGAGTACCAAGTTCAGCTTGAGCATGAACTAGAGGACGGCTGGCCCGTGGACCCTAAGATTGCCTCGTGTTGAGAGCAGAGCACCCTGGCTTAGTCTCAATACGTCAGGCCCACCTATCCACAAGAACCTACATGAGGAGGCTTTCTCAGCAATAGGTATGAGGGAGGGACCCTGAGATTGCTGCCTCAATGGGCATATACACCGAGAAGCCCTGACTCGAAAGGAGGCCGGCTTTCCTTGCAGTGGCTTGAATACAGTCTAGTCTTTCATCTCACAAGCTGAAGGGATGTCTGCACCACCTGTGGAGTCCCTAGAGAAAGCCCTAGGTCCCCGACTCCTTTCGACGGAATGCCTCACATGCCTCTGACACCTCGAGAGGCACGCAGAGCTCACTGCTTCAAAATTTGACGGAGCCTGACTCCTCTTGAACATTGACAGGAATCCCAGTATCCCTGTGGCTACTGGAAAGGGACCCTGGGTCTCCCGACTCACCTCGAGAAGCGTTCCTTTTGCCCTGCCAAACCTCGAAGAGACTCCTGAGGTGTCCCTCGTAACTCGACAGGAGTCCTGACTTCGTTGAACAAACACGAGGGTTGAAGGGCCATCCCCGCCGTAAGTCGAGAATGTACCCCAGGTCCCCGCCGCAACTCGAGAAAAACCATGAGACTTCCCCCTCCAAGCGAGATGAGGCCCGATTCCCCTGCACTGCATGCAGAGCAATTCCGTGAGCCCCCTGAAACATGTCAGGAGCCTCGACTTGCTTGATGGATGTCGAGACAGTCCGCAAAAACACTGTCACAAGTAGAGAGGGACCCTGAGGTCACACCAGCATCGCGAAGGAGCTCCATGGCCCCAAATCAACTCGAGATGAGGCCCGCTTCCCCTGCATTGACTCCAGAGCCATCCCCCGTTCCCCATCAAACACGACCTGAGGCTTGACTCCCTTTAGGCAACTCCAGAGGTTCCCGAGAACAACGGGCCAAGTCTAGAGGAGTACCAAGTTCAGCAGCAGAGCAACTCGAGGACTGCTCCGTGTACCCCAAATTGCCTCGAGATGAGAGCTGATTCCCTGGCTTAGACTCAAGACGTAGGCCACCTTTCCACAAGCCCCTCAAGAGGAGGCTTCTCTCAGCAATAGGTATGAGGGAGGGACCCTGAGATTGCTGCCTCAATGGGCATAT
This sequence comes from Odocoileus hemionus, assembly GCA_020976825.1. NCBI lineage: Eukaryota > Metazoa > Chordata > Mammalia > Artiodactyla > Cervidae > Odocoileus > Odocoileus hemionus. The sequence goes on from JAJLRB010001702.1 coordinate 114,712, forward strand.
ACACCGAGAAGCCCTGACTCGAAAGGAGGCCGGCTTTCCTTGCAGTGGCTTGAATACAGTCTAGTCTTTCATCTCACAAGGTGAAGGGATGTCTGCACCACCTGTGGAGTCCCTAGAGAAAGCCCTAGGTCCCCGACTCCTTTCGACGGAATGCCTCACATGCCTCTGACACCTCGAGAGGCACGCAGAGCTCACTGCTTCAAAATTTGACGGAGCCTGACTCCTCTTGAACATTGACAGGAATCCCAGTATCCCTGTGGCTACTGGAAAGGACCCTGGGTCTCCCGACTCACCTCGAGAAGCGTTCCCTTTTGCCCTGCCAAGCCTCGAAGAGACTCCTGAGGTGTCCCTCGTAACTCGACAGGAGTCCTGACTTCGTTGAACAAACACGAGGGTTGAAGGGCCATCCCCGCCGTAAGTCGAGAATGTACCCCAGGTCCCCGCCGCAACTCGAGAAAAACCATGAGACTTCCCCCTCCAAGCGAGATGAGGCCCGATTCCCCTGCACTGCATGCAGAGCAATTCCGTGAGCCCCCTGAAACATGTCAGGAGCCTCGACTTGCTTGATGGATGTCGAGACAGTCCGCAAAAACACTGTCACAAGTAGAGAGGGACCCTGAGGTCACACCAGCATCGCGAAGGAGCTCCATGGGCCCCAAATCAACTCGAGATGAGGCCCGCTTCCCCTGCATTGACTCCAGAGCCATCCCCCGTTCCCCATCAAACACGACCTGAGGCTTGACTCCCCTTTAGGCAACTCCAGAGGTTTCCCCGAGAACAACGGGCCAAGTCTAGAGGAGTACCAAGTTCAGCAGAGCAACTCGAGGACTGCTCCGTGTACCCCAAATTGCCTCGAGATGAGAGCTGATTCCCTGGCTTAGACTCAAGACGTAGGCCACCTTTCCACAAGCCCCTCAAGAGGAGGCTTCTCTCAGCAATAGGTATGAGGGAGGGACCCTGAGATTGCTGCCTCAATGGGCATATACACCGAGAAGCCCTGACTCGGAAGGAGGCCGGGGATGCCTGAGTGGTTGACTACGTTAGTCTTTATCGCATGTGATAGGGATGTTGCACCATGTGGAAGTCCTAGAGAAGTCCTAGGTCCCGCCTTTTGGGGCAGCTCCATGATGACTGCTAGCCAGCAGCGTCAAGCATCAAATATGACGAGCCTGACTCCTCTTGGACATATTGACAGGGAAATCACCCGAGTATCGCCTGAGGCTACTAGGAAAGGGGCCCTGTGGTTCCTCCCGACTCAACTCCTCGAGACAGCGTTTCCTATTTGCCCGTGAGCCAAGCCCTCGACAGCCGCGACTCCGAGCAGGTGTCCCCTGCCTTCACTCGACAGGCATCCCTGACTTTGTTTAACAATCACGAATTGTTGAAGGGCATCCCGCGAAATATCGAGAAAAGTACCCCCGGTTCGCCGCCACTCGAGAAAAAATGCGACTTCCCCTCCAAGGAGATGAGGGGAACCCCTGCCCTGCATGCAGAGCAATTCCGTGAGCCCCCTGAAACATGTCAGGAGCCTCGACTTGCTTGATGGATGTCGAGACAGTCCGCAAAAACACTGTCACAAGTAGAGAGGGACCCTGAGGTCACACCAGCATCGCGAAGGAGCTCCATGGGCCCCAAATCAACTCGAGATGAGGCCCGCTTCCCCTGCATTGACTCCAGAGCCATCCCCCGTTCCCCATCAAACACGACCTGAGGCTTGACTCCCTTTAGGCAACTCCAGAGGTTCCCCGAGAACAACGGGCCAAGTCTAGAGGAGTACCAAGTTCAGCAGAGCAACTCGAGGACTGCTCCGTGTACCCCAAATTGCCTCGAGATGAGAGCTGATTCCCTGGCTTAGACTCAAGACGTAGGCACCTTTCCACAAGCCCCTCAAGAGGAGGCTTCTCTCAGCAATAGGTATGAGGGAGGGACCCTGAGATTGCTGCCTCAATGGGCATATACACCGAGAAGCCCTGACTCGAAAGGAGGCCGGTTTCCTTGCAGTGGCTTGAATACAGTCTAGTCTTTCATCTCACAAGGTGAAGGGATGTCTGCACCACCTGTGGAGTCCCTAGAGAAAGCCCTAGGTCCCCGACTCCTTTCGACGGAATGCCTCACATGCCTCTGACACCTCGAGAGGCACGCAGAGCTCACTGCTTCAAAATTTGACGGAGCCTGACTCCTCTTGAACATTGACAGGAATCCCAGTATCCCTGTGGCTACTGGAAAGGGACCCTGGGTCTCCCGACTCACCTCGAGAAGCGTCCCTTTTGCCCTGCCAAGCCTCGAAGAGACTCCTGAGGTGTCCCTCGTAACTCGACAGGAGTCCTGACTTCGTTGAACAAACACGAGGGTTGAAGGGCCATCCCCGCCGTAAGTCGAGAATGTACCCCAGGTCCCCGCCGCAACTCGAGAAAAACCATGAGACTTCCCCCTCCAAGCGAGATGAGGCCCGATTCCCCTGCACTGCATGCAGAGCAATTCCGTGAGCCCCCTGAAACATGTCAGGAGCCTCGACTTGCTTGATGGATGTCGAGACAGTCCGCAAAAACACTGTCACAAGTAGAGAGGGACCCTGAGGTCACACCAGCATCGCGAAGGAGCTCCATGGGCCCCAAATCAACTCGAGATGAGGCCCGCTTCCCCTGCATTGACTCCAGAGCCATCCCCCGTTCCCCATCAAACACGACCTGAGGCTTGACTCCCTTTAGGCAACTCCAGAGGTTCCCCGAGAACAACGGGCCAAGTCTAGAGGAGTACCAAGTTCAGCAGAGCAACTCGAGGACTGCTCCGTGTACCCCAAATTGCCTCGAGATGAGAGCTGATTCCCTGGCTTAGACTCAAGACGTAGGCCACCTTTCCACAAGCCCCTCAAGAGGAGGCTTCTCTCAGCAATAGGTATGAGGGAGGGACCCTGAGATTGCTGCCTCAATGGGCATATACACCGAGAAGCCCTGACTCGAAAGGAGGCCGGGTTTCCTTGCAGTGGCTTGAATCATTGTCTAGTCTTTCATTCCAAGGTGAAGGGACGTCTGAAACCAACCTAGTGGAATACAAAAAAGTCACTAGACGAGGAAGCCCAAGGTCCAGATCCTTTCGACGGATAAAAAATTCATATTATTTTTAATATATAATTGAATTCATATAATTATCTAATTGCCTTCACAACATGCCTCACACTGATCCCTAAGAGCGGCTACATCGCAATAGCCTCACTTGCTTCCTCAAATTTGACGGAGCATGTATTCTCTTGAAACACACATAATATGGGACAGGTTTATATCCAGCATGGCTCTGTGCCTTCTGGAAAGGGACCCTGGGGAGGGATTTCTCCGACTCACATCGACAAGAAGACCGTTTCCCTATTTTGCCCTGCCATAGCCTGAAGGAGATCTGAGGTGTCGTCATAACTCGACAGGATTAGGGACTAGTAAGATTTTACGTTGAAACACAAACACGAGGGTTGTTTTATGAACAGGGCCCAGTCCCCGCCGATTAAAGTCGGGGAACCATGTACCCCATGGCAAGGGGGTCCCCAGCCGCAACCTCGAGAGGAATAAAAATACATGAGGGACCTTCCCCTCCCCAAAGAAAAAAAGAAAGAGGAGAAAAACCTAATGCGACTTCCCCTCCAAGCGAGAGATGAGGGTTCCTCGATTCCTCCCAATGCACTTGCATTTGCAGTAGAGAATATTTCGTGACTGTGGCCCCCTGTGCTCTGAATGTGGACAACAGCTGTTAGGGAGGCTTCGACTTGCTTGTATGGGGATGTCGAAGTCATTGTTCCAGCAAAAAACAACAAAGCAAAATCAACTTTTGTGTGGCATGGCAAACACCACACACATAGTAGAAAGGAGACGAGGATAAGAGAGGGACCGGGAGGAGGAGTTTCTGAGGTCACACCAGCATTCGCGAAGGAGCTCGCATGGGCCCCAAATCAAACTCGGAGATGAGGCCCGCTTCCCCTGCATTGTTTGACTCCAGAGCCATCCCCCGTTCCCCATCAAAAACACGACCTGAGGCTTGACTCCCTTTAAGGGCAAGTCCAGAGGTTCCCGAGAACAACGGGCCAAGATGTCTAGAGGAGTACCAAGTTCAGCAGAGCAACTCGAGGACTGCTCCGTTTGTACCCCAAATTGCCTCGAGATGAGAGCTGATTTCGCCTGGCTTAGACTCAAGACAGTAGGCCACCTTTCCACAAGCCCCTCAAGAGGAGGGCTTCTCTCAGCAATAGGTATGACGGGAGGGACCCTGAGATTGCTGCCTCAATGGGCACTATACACCGAGAAGCCCTGACTCGAAAGGAGGCGGGTTTCCTTGCAGTGGCTTGAATCAGTTCTAGTCTTTCATCTCACAAGGTGAAGGGATGTCTGCACCACCTGTTGGAGTCCCTAGAGAAAGCCCTAGGTCCCCCCGACTCCTTTCGACGGAATGCCTCACATGCCTCTGACACCTCGAGGAGGCAACGCAGAGCTCACTGCTTCAAAATTTGACGGAGCCTGACTCCTCTTGAACATTGACAGGAATCCCAGTATCCCTGTGGCTACTGGAAAGGGACCCTGGGTCTCCCGACTCACCTCGAGAAGCGTCCCTTTTGCCCTGCCAAGCCTCGAAGAGACTCCTGAGGTGTCCCTCGTAACTCGACAGGACTCCTGACTTCGTTGAACAAACACGAGGGTTGAAGGGCCATCCCCGCCGAAAGTCGAGAATGTACCCCAGGTCCCCGCCGCAACTCGAGAAAAACAATGAGACTTCCCCCTCCAAGAGAGATGAGGCCCATTTCCCCTGCACTGCATGCAGAGCAAATTGCCGTGAGCCCCTTGAAACATGTCAGGGAGCCTCGACTTGCATTGATGGATGTCGATGGGACAGTCCGCAACAAACAAATAAATCAAAAAAAAAAACTCAAAAACACTGTCACAAGTAAGGAAAGAGTAGAGAGGGACCCCTGAGGTCACACCAGGCATCGCGAAGGCAGCTCCCTTGGGCCCCAAATCAACTCGAGATGAGGCCCGCTTCCCATGCATTGACATATCCAGATCCCATCCCCAGTTCCCCTTCAAAAACACGAACCCTGGAGGCTTGACTCCCTTAAGGCAAACTCCAGAGGTTCCCGTGGGGAACAAGAGGACACAAGTCTAGACGAGTACCAAGTTCAGCAGACGCAATCTCGAGCGACTGCTCCGTAGTACACCCCAAATTGCTCGAGATTTCGAGAGCTGATTCCTGGCTTAGACTCAAGACGTAGGCCACCTATTCCACAAGCCCCTCAAGAGGACGGCTTCTCTCAGCCAATATGGTATTGAGGGGAGGGACCCTGAGATTGCTGCCCTCAATGGGCATTATACACCGAGAAAGCCATTACTCGAAAGGAGGCGGGTTTCCTTCCAGTGGTGAATACTAGGTCTAAGTCTTTCATCTCACAAGGTGAAGGGGATTGTGTCTGCACCACCTGTGGAAGTCCCTAGAGAAATTAGAGAAAGCCCTACGTGTCCCCCCGACTCCTTATTCGACGGAATGCCTCACATGCCTCTGACCATCCTCGAGAGGTCACGCAGAGCTCACTGCTTCAAAAGTTTGACGGAGCCTGACTCCTCTTGAACATTGACAGGAACTCCCATTATCCCAGATGGCTACTGGGAAAGGGACCCTGGGACACCCGACTCACTTGTGAGAAGCGATACCTTCTTGCCCAGCCAAGCCTCGAAGAGTCTCCTGAGGTGTTCCCCCTCGATAACACGGGACAGGAGTCCTGACATAGGGATGACAAAACGCGATTGTTGCACGGCCATCCCCGCAATAAGTAGAGAAAGTACCCCATGTCCCTCCGTAGCAGAACTCTGAGAAAACCTCATGAGACTTTCCCACACCAAGCGCGATGAAGCCCGAATCCCCAGCCCTGCGATGCCAGAGCAACTTCCGTTGCAGCCCACTGACCACATGTCAGGAGCCTCGAATTGCATGATGTATGTCGGGGACGGTCTAGCGCAAAAACACTCGTCCCCACGTTAATAGCGGTAGACAGCGGTCACAGCCCGCATCGCGACGGAGCTCCCATGGCCCACCCAACAACTCGAGAATTAGGCCCGCTTCCCCTGCATTGCCTCCATAGCCGATCGCCGTTCCCCATCAAACACGTACCAGAGGCTTGCACTCAGCTTTAGGCAACATCCAGAGGTTCCCCGAGAACAACGGGCAAAGTCTAGAAGAGTACCAAGTTCCAGTAGGAGCAAACTGCGAGGATGCACGTGAAACCCAAATTGCCCTCAAGATGGCGAGCTGATTCCCTTGCTTAAGACCTCCAGACGTACTGCCACCTTTCCACAAGCCCCTCACGAGGAGGCTTCTCTCAGCACATAAGTTATGAGGGAGGGGACACGGTGCGATTGCTGCTCAAGGGGCCTATACACCGCGGAAAACGCCTCACTCGAAAGAGTGGAGGCGCGGGTTTCCTTGCAGTGTCTTTAATCATCAGTTCCTAGTTCTTTCATTTCACAAGGTGAAGGTACGTCTGCACCACCTGTGGAGGTCCCTCGAGGAAAGCCCGAGGACCCCAAGACTCCTATCGACGGATGCCTCACATGCCTCTGACACCTCGAGAAGGACGCAGATGCACACTGCTTCAAAATATTGACGGAGCCTGACTCCTCTTGAACATTGACAGGACTTCCATAATCCCTGTGGCTACTTGGAAAGGGGACCCCTGGAGTCCTCCCGACTCACCTCGAGAAGCCGTCCCCTTTTGCCTCCTGCCAAAGCCTCGATGAGACTCCTGTGGTGTCCGTCCATAACTCGACAGGTGGTCCTGACTTGGTTTGACCAAACCCGAGGGTTAGACAAGCTCCATTCCCGCTGTAAGGCGAAGAATAGAATGGTACACAAGGTCCCCAGCCTCAACACGAGAAAAAACAATGAGACTTCCCCTCATGCGAGCTTAGGGCCCAGCTTCCATCTGCACTGCATGCAGCGCAATTCCGAGAGCGCCTGAAACGAGGTCAGGAGCCCTCGACTTGCTATGATCGATGTCGAGACAAGTCACAAACACACTGCCACCAGTAGAGAGGAACCCTGAGTCACCACTACCAGCTTCGCGAAGGGGCTCCATGGGCCCCAATCAACTCGAGATGCGGCCCGCATTCCCTGCATTGACATCAGAGCCATCCCCGTTCCCCATCAAACACGACCTGAGGCTTGGACTCCCTTTATGGCAACTACCCCCCAGAGGTTCCACCGAGAACAAACGGGCCAAGTCTAGAGGAGTACAAGTTCAGCAGAGCAACTCGAGGACTGCTCCCGTGTACCCAATTGCTCTCGAGATGAGAGCCTCGATTCCCTGGTTAGACTCTTAGTCGTTAAGGCCACCTTTTCCACAGCCCCTCAAGAGGAGGTTCAGTCTTAGCCAATAGGTATGAGGGGAAGGGACAGGGCCCTGAGATTGTTAGCCTAACAATGGGCATATACACCGAGCAAATTCAGCCCTGACTCGTAAGGAGGCGGGTTTCCCTGCAGTGGCTTGAATCAGTCTAGTCTTTATACACAAGGGAGAAGGGATGTCTGCACCACTGTGGAGTCACAGAGAAAGCCCTAGGTCCCCGACATCCTTTCGACGGAATGTCTCAATGCCTCTGACACCCCGAGAGGCAGCCAGAGCTCACTGCTTCAAAATTTGACGGAGCTGACTCCTCTTGAAATTCCCCGAGGAATCCACGCAGTCGATCCCTGTGGCTACTGGAAAGGGACCCTGGGTCTCCGACTCACCCCCCCCCCCCCCTCCACCTGAGAAGCGTCCTTTTGCCCTGCGAAGCCTCGAAGAGACTCTGAGGTGTCCCCCCTCGTAACAACGACAGGAGTCCTGACTTCGTTGAACAAACCAGAAGGGTTGAAGGGCCCTCTCCGCCGTAAGTCGAGAATGTAACCCCACCCCCCCCCCCCCCCCCCCAGTACCCGGTCCCCCCGCCGCAACTCGAGAAAAAAACCATGAGACTTTTCCCCCTCCAAGCGAGATGATGGCCGATTCCCTGCACTGCTGCATAGAGCAATTCCGTGAGCCCCCTGGCAAAACATGTCAGGGAGCTCGACTTGCTTGATGGATGTCGAGACAGTCCCCGCAAAAACTCTGTCACAAGCCTCGACCCGGGACCTCTGACCCGGTCACACCCGCATTGCGAAGGAAGTCATGGGCCCCAAATCAACCCCGAGATGAGGCCCGTTTCCTGCATTGACTCAGAGCCAACCCCAGTTTCCCATACAAAACAGGACCTGAGGATTGACTGCCCTTTAGGCAATTCCAGACACGTACCCCCCCCACGAGAACAACGGGCCCAAGTCTAGAGGAGTACCAAAGTTCAGCAGAGCAACTCGAGGACTGCTCGTGTACCCACAAATTGCTTGCTGAGATGAGAGCTGGACTTCACCTGGTTAGACTCAAGAGCGTAGGCCAACTTTCCACAAGCCCCTCAGAGGAGGAGGTGTGAACTCTCTCTAGCCAATAACGTATGTGAGGGAGGGACCCTGAGATTGCTGCCTCAAATGGATAGTATACACCGAAGAAGCCTGATCGGAAAAGGAGAACCGGGTTTCCTTGCAGTGATCTGAATACAGTCTAGTCTTTCATCTCCAAGGTGAAGGGATGTCCTGCACCACTGTGGAGTCCCTAGAGAAAGCCCTAGGTCCCCGACTCCTTTCGACGGAATGTCTCACATGCCTATGACCTCGAGAAGATGCAGAGTCACTTCTTCAAAATTGAGGATCCCTGATCTTCTTGAACATTGACAGGAGCCCAGTATCGCTGTGGCTACAGAGAAAGGGACCCTGGGTTCCCGACTCACCTTCGAGAAGCGTCCTTTTGCCTGCCAAGCCTCGAGAGAGATCCTGAGGTCTGTCACTCGTAAAACTGACAGGAGTACTGACTTCGTTGAAACAACACCGAGTTGTTGAAGGGCACCATCCCCGCCCGCTACTCCCCGGTTAAGTAAGTCGTTAGTGAATGTACCCCAGGGTCCCCGTCGCCACTCGAGAAAACCAACAATCAATGAGACTTTCCCTCAAGCGCGAAGAGGCAGAATTACTGCATGATGCAGAGGAATTTCGGTAAGCCCTGAAATCAAGTAGGGCAGGAGCACGACTTGCTTGATGGATGTCGAGGAACAGTCCGAAAAAACTTGTCAAGTTAGTGCGCGGGACGTGAGGTTACCCAGCATCGCGACGGAGCTCCATGGGCCCAAATCAACTCGAGCCGAAGAGGCGGCTTCCTGCATTGATCGAGATCCCCCGTTCCCACAACTACTACTGAGGTAGATTTTAGGAATCAGAGGATCTCGAGAAAGGGCCACGTCTAGAGGAGTAAGTACGCAAGAGCCTATCGACGCTGCTGGTCCGTGTACCACAATTGGCGAGATGAGGCTGATACCTGGTTAGACTCAGCGTAGGAATTTCGAGAGGCTCAAGGGCGGCTTCTTCAGGGGGGGAGGGCTAGTCTGGGGGCGGGATGCGATGTGCTCAAAATGGCATCTACACCGAGACTCCTGATCGAAAGGGCGGGGGTTGCCCTGCATGTGGCTTGACTACAGTAGTCTTTCATTAATGGTGAAGGATGTCTGCCACTGTGGAGCTAGAGAAGGCTAGGTCCCGCATTCGCGGAATGTCAAAGCCAAGCCCACTCGCGAGGCAGGAGCATCAAGATACACCTTTGAGGAGCTCGGGATTCTTTAACCCTTGAGGAATCCGTCTCCTGTCCGCTACAGGAAAGGTACCTGGGTTCCTGCCCGACTCAACCTTTCGAGAGAGCGTCCATTTTGCCCTGCCAAGCCTCGAAGAGAACTCACCTGAAGGAGTCCCTCCGAAACTCGACAGGAGGTCCTGACTTTCGTTGAAACAACAAACACGAGGTTGAAGGGCCATCCCCGCTCGTAAAGTTACGAGTACATGCTACCCCCAGGACCGCCCCGCCGCAACATCGAGAAAAACCTCCTGAGAACTTTTCTTCCCAGTACAAGAGAGGTTTTTTTGAAGCCCGAATTCCTCCTGCATGCATGCAGAAGCCATTCGTGACCCCTGAAAAATGTCAGTAGCACGATTGCTTGAGGGCAGTCAGAGACAGTCGCAAAAACATGTCACAGTAGTGAGGACCCTGCGGTCACCAGCACTCTGCGCAGGAGCTCCATGGGCCCAAATCAACTCGTGATGAGGCCCGCTTCCCCTGCATTGACTCCAGAGCCATCCCCCGTTCCCCATCAAACACGACCTGAGGCTTGACTCCCTTTAGGCAACTCCAGAGGTTCCCCGAGAACAACGGGCCAAGTCTAGAGGAGTACCAAGTTCAGCAGAGCAACTCGAGGACTGCTCCGTGTACCCCAAATTGCCTCGAGATGAGAGCTGATTCCTGGCTTAGACTCAAGACGTAGGCCACCTTTCCACAAGCCCCTCAAGAGGAGGCTTCTCTCAGCAATAGGTATGAGGGAGGGACCCTGAGATTGCTGCCTCAATGGGCATATACACCGAGAAGCCCTGACTCGAAAGGAGGCCGGGTTTCCTTGCAGTGGCTTGAATACAGTCTAGTCTTTCATCTCACAAGGTGAAGGGATGTCTGCACCACCTGTGGAGTCCCTAGAGAAAGCCCTAGGTCCCCGACTCCTTTCGACGGAATGCCTCACATGCCTCTGACACCTCGAGAGGCACGCAGAGCTCACTGCTTCCAAGATTTTCAAACGGGCGAGTGCTGCACTCCCTCTGGAAACATTGACAGAGAGAATCCCAGTATTCCCGGGGGGCGGGGCTGGCTCTATGGAAACGGGACCTGGGTTTCCTAAACAACACTCGAGTAGTGAAGTAGCATTTTTGCACCTGCCAGAGACACGGAAGAGTCTCCTGAGGTGTTTCCCTAGTAACTCGAACAGAGAGTTCTGCCTTGGTTGAACAAACACGCGGGTTTTGAACGGGCAATCCCAGCCGTAAGTGAGTATGTACACCAGGTCCGCCACAAATCGAGAAAAACCATGTGACTTCCTCCTCCCAAGCGTGATGAGGCCTCGATTCCCATGCTACTGCATGCAGAGAGCCATTACGTGAGCGGCTGCAATATGTCAGGAGGGAGACTCCGCCTTTGCTTGATTGGGATGTCGAGACAGTCCGCAAACACACTGTCACAAGAAGAGAGGTGACCATAGAGTGTCACACCAGCATCCGCGCAGGAAGGCGTCCATGCGGCCCCCAATTAACTCGTAACTCGAGTGGCCGATTCCCCTGTATTGACTCATGAGCCATTACCCAGTTTTACCTTCAAACACGGTACATGAGGCGTTGACTCCCTTTGAGGGCAACTCCAGTGTTTACCGGGAGAACAACGGGCCAAGTGTAGAGGGAAGTACTCAAGTTTAGACAGGGCCAAACCGAGGCCAGTGCTGCGTGTTACCCCAAATTGCTCGAGATGGGAGCTGATTCCTGGCTTAAGACTCAAGGTCGTAGGCCACCTATCCACAGCCTAAAGGGGAGGCTACTTCTCAGCCATAGGTATTGAGGGAGGGACCCTGATTATTTGCAGCCTCAATGGGGCAGATTTTACACCGAGAAGCCTGACTCGAAAGGGAGGCGGGTTTCTCTTACAGTGGCTTGGTAATACAGTCTAGTCTTTCATTTCACAAGGACGGAAGGGATGTCTGCACCTACCTAGTGGAGTCCATAGAGAAAGCACCGTAGGGTCCCCCGAATCCTTTCGACGGGAATGCCCTCACATTGCCACTCTGACTATCCTCGAGAGGCACGCTGAGCTCACTGCTTCAAAAAAATCTTGAACGGAGCCTGACTCCCTCGTTTCTTGCTTGAACATTGACAGGAATCCCAGTATCCATCTTTGTGGCTATTGGAAAGGGACCTAGGGGTCTCGCGACTCACCTCGAGTAAGCGTCCCTTTTGCCCTGCCAAGCTCGAAGAGCACTCCTGAGGTGTCCTCGTAACTCGACAGGAGTCCTGACTTCGTTGAACAAACACGAGGGCTTTGAAGGGCCATCCCCGCCGTAAGTCGAGAATGTACCCCAGGTTCCCCCCCCGCAACTCGAGGAAAAAAAACCATGATGAGACTTCCCCCTCCAAGCGAGAAGATGAGGACCCCGATTTCCCCTGCACTGCATGCAGCAAGCAATTCCGTGAGCCCCTGAAAACATGTCAGGAAGCCCCTCGACTTGCTTGATGGATGTCGAGACAGTCCGCCCCAAAAACACTCGTCACAAGTAGAGAGGGACCCTGAGGTCACAACCAGCATCGCGAAGGAGAAGTCCATGGGCCCCAAATCAACTCGAGATTGAGGCCCGCTCCCGCTTCCCCTGCCATTGACTCCAGAGCCATCCGTCCCCCAATAGTTCCCCTATCAATACACGAACCCCCTGAGGCTCTTGACTCCCTAGTAGCACTCCAGAGGTTGCCCCTACGAGACCCCCGACGGAAAAGGGAGAGGCCGAGACGTGAACAAACGGGCCAAGTTCTTAGCGGGACCAAGTTCCACAGTTCAGCTCAGAAGCAACTCGAGGAATGCCCTCCGCCTCCGTCACCCCAAACTGCAACTCCCCGTCGACCCGCCTCGAAAGGAGAGCTGAAATTCCTGCTCCTGTGGCTTAGCTCAAGGACGTTAGGCCACCCTTTCCAGCTCATGCCCCCCCAGTCAAGCTGGAGGCCCCCCCCCCCCCCCCTCTTCGCCTCAGCAATAGGTTATGCGTCCCCCCCCCCGGCCCCCCCCCCCCCACATCCCCTCCCCATGAGGGCAAACACCCTGAGAGCTGTTAGCTGACCCCACATACAGACATTGGCTGCGCTACTCATGAGTAGGGCAGTATACAGGCCGAAGAAGCCCTGACGTCGAAAGGAAGGCCGGGTTGGTTTCCTATGCAGAGTGGCTTGAACTACGAGTTAGTCTTTCATCTCACACGCTCAAGTGAAGGGATGTCACCCTGCACCCACCTGTGGTCAGTCCCTAGAGAATGGCTACTATCAGTTCCCGACTCCTTTCGACGGAAATGCCTCACATGCCTCTGACACCTCGAGAAGCACGCAGAGCTCACTGCTTCAAAATTTGACGGAGCGACCTGAAATCCTCTTTAAACATTGACAGGAATCCCAGTATCCCTGAGGCTACTGGAAAGGACAAGGGATTCGCAGGGGGCTCTTCCCTTTTGCCTGTCCAAGCCTCGAAATGCAGACTCTTGGTGCAGGTCTTGCTTGGGTTGGTGTTTTTTACGTGTTTTGGCCCATATACTCTTGTTTGTTATTTGATATTTTGGTGTTTTTTTTTCTTGTTTAGTTTTATATGTATTGTTTCTTTTATTGTTATTTAATTAACTGTCCCTCGTTCTCTGTTTTGTTTTTATATTTTACTTTGCTTATCTTCTTGTCTTTAGGTTCTCTTTCTTTTTTTTTTATTATTTTTTTTCTTTCTTTTTTGTTTCTTCTGTCTGTTTGTCTATTCTTTTTTGTTATTTGTCCCCTCCTAAACGCCACCAGGACTCGTGACTTCCGCTGGAAAAAAGCAAAGACGAGAGGGTTTTGTAGGAGTGGCCGATCCCGGTCCGTTTTTTTTACATTAAGAGTGCGAGGGATGTACGCCGCAGGCTCCCCGCCGACCAAATCGGAGGGAAAACCATGAGAGGAGCTTTCCCCCTCGAAGCGAGGATGAGGCCGCTGATTCCCTTGCACCAAGGACATTGCGGGAGCTAATGTTGCCGTGAGCCACAGGAAAACTTTTCAGGAGCCTCGATTTGCTTGGATGGGTGGTCGAAGAAACAGGTCTGCCAAAAAACTCTTGTCACAAGTTTGGGAGGGACCCTTGCGGATGTCACACCAGCTTCGCGACAGGGAGACTCATGGGGGCCATCAAATCTCAGACTCGCAGAGTGAGGCCCGGCCGCCTTCCCGCTTCCCCTGAATTGAACTCCTCAGAGCCCATCCAGCGTTCGCCCATGAAACAAATGAACCTGAGAGCTTGACTCCTGTTTAGGCAACCTCCAGAGTGTTCCGCAAGGGGTAGAGTGGAGAGTGGAGACAACAGGCAAAGTCTAGCGACGAGTACGGAAGTTCGCCAGAGCATGTCAACATCTCGAGGAGAACTGCTCTGTTGTTCCCCACAAATTGCATCGGATGATGAAGAGCTGGTTCCTCTGGGCTTTCGGACTCAAGAGGAAGGCCACCTTACCAGAAGGCACCTCTATAGAGGGTGGGGATTCTCCTCAGCAATAGTGAGATGAGGGAGGCGACCCTGATATTGCATGCCTCAATGGGGAATATAAACAGAAGGAAGACGCGTAATGCCCTGACTCGAAAGGAGAGGCGGAAAAGGCCGGGGGTTTCGCTAGCAGTTGCGTAGCCTTTGAATTTCTAAATACAGTTAGTCTTTCATCCTCACGTAAGGTGAAGGGATTTGTCTGCGCCAGCCTGTGGAGTCTCCTTAGAGGAAAGCCCTAGGTAAAAACGATCATCCTTTCGACGGAATGCCCCTGCACATGCTCTGACACCTCAGAGAAAGTGGGCGACGCAGAGCTCACTGCTTCAAAATGAGGAATGATCGGAGACCTGATTCCTCTTGAACTTTTGAGCTAGGAATCCCCAGTATCCCTGTGGCTACTGGAAATCGGCAAGCTGGACCCTGGGTCTCCAGTGACTCACTCGAGAAGCGTCCCTTTTCGCCTGCCAAGCCTCGAAGAGACTCCTGAGGTGTGTCCCTCGTACACTTGACAGGAGTACATGACTTCGTTATGAACCAAACACGAGGGCTTTTTGAAGAGCCAATCCCCGCCGTACGTAAGTCGAGAATGCTACCCCAGGTCCCCGCCGCAACTCGAGAAAAACCAGGGAGATCCTCTTTTTTTTTTTTCCCCACCCCCCCCCCCCCCCCCCCCCCCCCCCCCCCCCTCCAAGCGGAGATGAGGCCCGATTACCCCTGCACTGCATGCAGAGCAATTCCGTGAGCCCCCTGAAACATGTCCAGTCAGGAGCCTCGACTTGCTTGATGGATGTCCGAGACAGTCCGCAAAAAAACACTGTCACAAAGTAAGATGCAGAGGGCACCTGAGGTCACACCAGCATCGCGAAGAGCATGCACATGAGGGCCCCAAATCAACTCGAAGGATGAGGCCCGCCCGCCCGCTTCCCCTGCATTGTCTTCAGAGCCCATCCACGACATCCCACCATCAAAACACGAACCCTGAGGCTGGACTCCCTTTAGGCAAACTCCATGAGCGTTCCCCGAGATACTAATGTGGGCGAGTCATAGAGGATTACCAAGATTCAGCAGAGGAAACTCGTACGCGAGATGTGCTACACGCTTGTACCCAAAATTGCCTGGAGATGGAAGTACAGCTGTAAGATTTCCCTGGCTTAGACTTCAAATGACGTAGTGCCCTCACCTTTCCACAAGCCACACAAGAAGAGAGGCTGCCTCAAACTCAGCACAAATGCGTCTATGAGGGAGGCAGCGACCTGACTAGTTGCTGCCTCCACATGGCGCAGTATACACCTTGAGATAGCCCTGACTCGAATGTGTGGTGGGCCTTTACTAGCTTTCCATCATGCAGTGGCTGGAAATACCAGTCTAGTCTTTTTCATCTCACAAGGTTGAAACGGAATGTCATGCACCACCTGTGGAGTTCCCTCAGAGATAGCCATAGATCATCGTCCTCCGACTACCATTTCGACGGAATGCCTCACATTGCCTCTGGCATTCTCGAGAGGCACTCAGAGCTCACTCGGCCCAAACTTCAAGATTTGACGAGAGCATGCCTCACTCTTGAAAAACATTGACAGGAATCCCAGTAATCAACTGTGGGCTTATTGGCGAAAGGGGACCCTGGGGTCTCCCGACCCACCTCGAGATAGTAGCTTGTTCCTTTTGCCCTGCCAAGCCTCGAAGTGACTCCTGCAAGGTGTCCTCGATAATCTCCCGACAGTGGAGTCTGACTTCGTTTTTGCAACCAAAACACACTGAGGGTTTTGAATAGTAGCCATACCCGCCGCTAAAAGGTCGAGAATGTACCCCAGGTCCGGCCGCAAACTCGAGAAAAACCATGGAGACTTCTCCAACCAAGACGAGATGACGGCCCGATTTCCCTGCACTGCATGCAGAGCAAATCCAGTGAGCCCCCTGAAAAATGTCAGGAGCCTCGACTTGCCTTGATGGATGTCGAGACAGTCCGCAAAAAACACTGTCACAAGTCTAGAGAGGGACCCTATGAGGTCCACACCAGCATCGCGACGGAAAAAGGCACAACCCCAAGGAGAGCTCCATGCGGGCCCCAAATCAACTCGAGATGATGAGGCCCGCTTCCCCTGCATTGACTCCAGAGCCTAGAGATCCCCCGTTCCCCATCAAACACGACCTGAGGCTTGACTCCCTTTAGGCAACTCCAGAGGTTCCCCGAGAACAAACGGGGGCCAAGTCTTAGAGGAAGTACCAAGTTCAGCCAGAGCAACTCGAGGACTGCTCGCGTGTACCCCAAATTGCTCTCGAGATGAGAGCTGATTCCCTGGCTTAGACTCAAAGACGTAGGCCACCTTTCCACAACCCCCTCAAAGGGAGGCTTCTCTCAGCAATAGGTTATGAGGGAGGGACCTGGAGATTGCTGCCTCAATGGGCATATACACCGAGAGAAGCCCCTGACTCGAAAGGAGGCCGGGTTTCCTTGCAGTGGCTTGAATACAAGTCTTAGTCTTTCATCTCACAAGGTTGAAGGGATGTCTGCACCACCTGTGTCGAGTCCCTAGAGAAAGCCCTAGGTCCCCGACTCCTTTCGACGGAATGCCTCACATGCCTCTGACACCGTCGAGAGGCACGCAGAGCTCACTGCTTCAAAATTTGACGGAGCCTGACTCCTCTTGAACATTGACAGGAATCCCAGTATCCTGTGGCTACTGGAAAGGGACCCTGGGTCTCCCGACTCACCTCGAGAAGCGTTCCTTTTGCCCTGCCAAGCCTCGAAGAGACTCCTGAGGTGTCCCTCGTAACTCGACAGGAGTCCTGACCTTCGTTGAAACCAAACACGAGGGTTGAAGGGCCATCCCCGCCGTAAGTCGAGAATGTACCCCAGCGTCCCGCGCCGCAACTCGAGAAAAAACCATTGAGACTTCCCCCTCCAAGCGAGAAGATGAGGCACCGATTCCCCTGCACTGCATGCAGAGCAATTCCGTGAGCCCCCTGAAACATGTCAGGAGCCTCGACTTGCTTGATGGATGTCGAGACAGTCCGCAAAAAACACTGTCACAAGTAGAGAGGGACCCTGAGGTCACACCAGCATCGCGAAGGAGCTCCATGGGCCCCAAATCAACTCGAGATGAGGCCCGCTTCCCCTGCATTGACTCCAGAGCCATCCCCGTTTCCCCATCAAACACGGACCTGAGGCTTGACTCCCTTTAGGCAACTCCAGAGGTTCCCCGAGAACAACGGGCCAAGTCTAGAGGAGTACCAAGTTCAGCATGAGGCAACTCGAGGACTGCTCCGTGTACCCCAAATTGCCTCGAGATGAGAGCTGATTTCCCTGGCTTAGACTCAAGACGTAGGCCACCTTTCCACAAGCCCCCTCAAGAGGAGGCTTCTCTCAGCAATAGGTATGAGGGGAGGGACCCTGAGATTGCTGCCTCAATGGGCATATACACCGAGAAGCCCTGACTCGAAAGGAGGCCGGCTTTCCTTGCAGTGGCTTGAATACAGTCTAGTCTTTCATCTCACAAGCTGATGGGATGTCTGCACCACCTGTGGAGTCCCTAGAGAAAGCCCTAGGTCCCCGACTCCTTTCGACGGAATGCCTCACATGCCTCTGACACCTCGAGAGGCACGCAGAGCCTCACTGCTTCAAAATTTGACGGAGCCTGACTCCTCTTGAACATTGACAGGAATCCCAGTATCCCTGTGGCTACTGGAAAGGGACCCTGGGTCTCCCGACTCACCTCGAGAAGCGTCCCTTTTGCCCTGCCAAGCCTCGAAGAGACTCCTGAGGTGTCCCTCGTAACTCGACAGGAGTCCTGACTTCGTTGAACAAACACGAGGGTTGAAGGGCCATCCCCGCCGTAAGTCGAGAATGTACCCCAGGTCCCGCCGCAACTCGAGAAAAACCATGAGACTTCCCCTCCAAGCGAGATGAGGCCCGATTTCCCTGCACTGCATGCAGAGCAATTCTGTGAGCCCCCTGAAACATGTCAGGAGCCTCGACTTGCTTGATGGATGTCGAGACAGTCCGCAAAAACACTGTCACAAGTAGAGAGGGACCCTGAGGTCACACCAGCATCGCGAAGGAGCTCCATGGGCCCCAAATCAACTCGAGATGAGGCCCGCTTCCCCTGCATTGACTCCAGAGCCATCCCCCCGTTCCCCATCAAAACACGACCTGAGGCTTGACTCCCTTTTAGGCAACTCCAGAGGTTCCCCCCGAGAACAACGGGCCAAGTCTAGAGGAAGTACCAAGTTCAGCAGAGCAACTCGAGGACTGCTCCGTGTACCCCAAATTGCCTCGAGATGAGAGCTGATTCCCTGGCTTAGACTCAAGACGTAGGCCACCTTTCCACAAGCCCCTCAAGAGGAGGCTTCTCTCAGCAATAGGTATGAGGGAGGGACCCTGAGATTGCTGCCTCAATGGGCATATACACCGAGAAGCCCTGACTCGAAAGGAGGCCGGCTTTCCTTGCAGTGGCTTGAATACAGTCTAGTCTTTCATCTCACAAGCTGAAGGGATGTCTGCACCACCTGTGGAGTCCCTAGAGAAAGCCCTAGGTCCCCGACTCCTTTCGACGGAATGCCTCACATGCCTCTGACACCTCGAGAGGCACGCAGAGCTCACTGCTTCAAAATTTGACGGAGCCTGACTCCTCTTGAACATTGACAGGAATCCCAGTATCCCTGTGGCTACTGGAAAGGGACCCTGGGTCTCCCGACTCACCTCGAGAAGCGTTCCTTTTGCCCTGCCAAGCCTCGAAGAGACTCCTGAGGTGTCCCTCGTAACTCGACAGGAGTCCTGACTTCGTTGAACCAAACACGAGGGGTTGAAGGGCCATCCCCGCCGTAAGTCGAGAATGTACCCCAGGTCCCCGCCGCAACTCGAGAAAAAACCATGAGACTTCCCCCTCCAAGCGAGATGAGGCCCGATTCCCCTGCACTGCATGCAGAGCAATTCCGTGAGCCCCTGAAACATGTCAGGAGCCTCGACTTGCTTGATGGATGTCGAGACAGTCCGCAAAAACACTGTCACAAGTAGAGAGGGGACCCTGAGGTCACACCAGCACATCGCGAAGGAGCTCCATGGGCCCCAAATCAACTCGAGATGAGGCCCGCTTCCCCTGCATTGACTCCAGAGCCATCCCCCGTTCCCCATCAAACACGACCTGAGGCTTGACTCCCTTTAGGCAACTCCAGAGGTTCCCCCCGAGAACAACGGGCCAAGTCTAGAGGGAGTACCAAGTTCAGCAGAGCAACTCGAGGACTGCTCCGTGTACCCCAAATTGCCTCGAGATGAGAGCTGATTCCCTGGCTTAGACTCAAGACGTAGGCCACCTTTCCACAAGCCCCTCAAGAGGAGGCTTCTCTCAGCAATAGGTATGAGGGAGGGACCCTGAGATTGCTGCCTCAATGGGCATATACACCGAGAAGCCCTGACTCGAAAGGAGGCCGGCTTTCCTTGCAGTGGCTTGAATACAGTCTAGTCTTTCATCTCACAAGGTGAAGGGATGTCTGCACCACCTGTGGAGTCCCTAGAGAAAGCCCTAGGTCCCCGACTCCTTTCGACGGAATGCCTCACATGCCTCTGACACCTCGAGAGGCACGCAGAGCTCACTGCTTCAAAATTTGACGGAGCCTGACTCCTCTTGAACATTGACAGGAATCCCAGTATCCCTGTGGCTACTGGAAAGGGACCCTGGGTCTCCCGACTCACCTCGAGAAGCGTTCCTTTTGCCCTGCCAAGCCTCGAAGAGACTCCTGAGGTGTCCCTCGTAACTCGACAGGAGTCCTGACTTCGTTGAAACAAAACGAGGGTTGAAGGGCCATCCCCGCCGTAAGTCGAGAATGTACCCCAGGTCCCCGCCGCAACTCGAGAAAAACCATGAGACTTCCCCCTCCAAGCGAGATGAGGGCCCGATTCCCCTGCACTGCATGCAGAGCAATTCCGTGAGCCCCCTGAAACATGTCAGGAGCCTCGACTTGCTTGATGGATGTCGAGACAGTCCGCAAAAACACTGTCACAAGTAGAGAGGGACCCTGAGGTCACACCAGCATCGCGAAGGAGCTCCATGGGCCCCAAATCAACTCGAGATGAGGCCCGCTTCCCCTGCATTGACTCCAGAGCCATCCCCCGTTCCCCATCAAACACGACCTGAGGCTTGACTCCCTTTAGGCAACTCCAGAGGTTCCCCGAGAACAACGGGCCAAAGTCTAGAGGAGTACCAAGTTCAGCAGAGCAACTCGAGGACTGCTCCGTGTACCCCAAATTGCCTCGAGATGAGAGCTGATTCCCTGGCTTAGACTCAAGACGTAGGCCACCTTTCCACAAGCCCCTCAAGAGGAGGCTTCTCTCAGCAATAGGTATGAGGGGGGACCCTGAGATTGCTGCCTCAATGGGCATATACACCGAGAAGCCCTGACTCGAAAGGAGGCCGGCTTTCCTTGCAGTGGCTTGAATACAGTCTAGTCTTTCATCTCACAAGCTGAAGGGATGTCTGCACCACCTGTGGAGTCCCTAGAGAAAGCCCTAGGTCCCCGACTCCTTTCGACGGAATGCCTCACATGCCTCTGACACCCCGAGAGGCACGCAGAGCTCACTGCTTCAAAATTTGACGGAGCCTGACTCCTCTTGAACATTGACAGGAATCCCAGTATCCCTGTGGCTACTGGAAAGGGACCCTGGGTCTCCCGACTCACCTCGAGAAGCGTTCCTTTTGCCCTGTCAAGCCTCGAAGAGACTCCTGAGGTGTCCCTCGTAACTCGACAGGAGTCCTGACTTCGTTGAACCAACACGAGGGTTGAAGGGCCATCCCCGCCGTAAGTCGAGAATGTACCCCAGGTCCCCGCCGCAACTCGAGAAAAACCATGAGACTTCCCCCTCCAAGCGAGATGAGGCCCGATTCCCCTGCACTGCATGCAGAGCAATTCCGTGAGCCCCCTGAAACATGTCAGGAGCCTCGACTTGCTTGATGGATGTCGAGACAGTCCGCAAAAACACTGTCACAAGTAGAGAGGGACCCTGAGGTCACACCAGCATCGCGAAGGAGCTCCATGGGCCCCAAATCAACTCGAGATGAGGCCCGCTTCCCCTGCATTGACTCCAGAGCCATGCCCCGTTCCCCATCAAACACGACCTGAGGCTTGACTCCCTTTAGGCAACTCCAGAGGTTCCCCGAGAACAACGGGCCAAGTCTAGAGGAGTACCAAGTTCAGCAGAGCAACTCGAGGACTGCTCCGTGTACCCCAAATTGCCTCGAGATGAGAGCTGATTCCCTGGCTTAGACTCAAGACGTAGGCCACCTTTCCACAAGCCCCTCAAGAGGAGGCTTCTCTCAGCAATAGGTATGAGGGAGGGACCCTGAGATTGCTGCCTCAATGGGCATATACACCGAGAAGCCCTGACTCGAAAGGAGGCCGGGTTTCCTTGCAGTGGCTTGAATACAGTCTAGTCTTTCATCTCACAAGCTGAAGGGATGTCTGCACCACCTGTGGAGTCCCTAGAGAAAGCCCTAGGTCCCCGACTCCTTTCGACGGAATGCCTCACATGCCTCTGACACCTCGAGAGGCACGCAGAGCTCACTGCTTCAAAATTTGACGGAGCCTGACTCCTCTTGAACATTGACAGGAATCCCAGTATCCCTGTGGCTACTGGAAAGGGACCCTGGGTCTCCCGACTCACCTCGAGAAGCGTTCCTTTTGCCCTGCCAAGCCTCGAAGAGACTCCTGAGGTGTCCCTCGTAACTCGACAGGAGTCCTGACTTCGTTGAACAAACACGAGGGTTGAAGGGCCATCCCCGCCGTAAGTCGAGAATGTACCCCAGGTCCCCGCCGCAACTCGAGAAAAAACCATGAGACTTCCCCCTCCAAGCGAGATGAGGCCCGATTCCCCTGCACTGCATGCAGAGCAATTCCGTGAGCCCCCTGAAACATGTCAGGAGCCTCGACTTGCTTGATGGATGTCGAGACAGTCCGCAAAAACACTGTCACAAGTAGAGAGGGACCCTGAGGTCACACCAGCATCGCGAAGGAGCTCCATGGGCCCCAAATCAACTCGAGATGAGGCCCGCTTCCCCTGCATTGACTCCAGAGCCATCCCCCGTTCCCCATCAAACACGACCTGAGGCTTGACTCCCTTTAGGCAACTCCAGAGGTTCCCCGAGAACAACGGGCCAAGTCTAGAGGAGTACCAAGTTCAGCAGAGCAACTCGAGGACTGCTCCGTGTACCCCAAATTGCCTCGAGATGAGAGCTGATTCCCTGGCTTAGACTCAAGACGTAGGCCACCTTTCCACAAGCCCCTCAAGAGGAGGCTTCTCTCAGCAATAGGTATGAGGGAGGGACCCTGAGATTGCTGCCTCAATGGGCATATACACCGAGAAGCCCTGACTCGAAAGGAGGCCGGCTTTCCTTGCAGTGGCTTGAATACAGTCTAGTCTTTCATCTCACAAGCTGAAGGGATGTCTGCACCACCTGTGGAGTCCCTAGAGAAAGCCCTAGGTCCCCGACTCCTTTCGACGGAATGCCTCACATGCCTCTGACACCTCGAGAGGCACGCAGAGCTCACTGCTTCAAAATTTGACGGAGCCTGACTCCTCTTGAACATTGACAGGAATCCCAGTATCCCTGTGGCTACTGGAAAGGGACCCTGGGTCTCCCGACCTACCTCGAGAAGCGTTCCTTTTGCCCTGCCAAGCCTCGAAGAGACTCCTGAGGTGTCCCTCGTAACTCGACAGGAGTCCTGACTTCGTTGAACCAACACGAGGGTTGAAGGGCCATCCCCGCCGTAAGTCGAGAATGTACCCCAGGTCCCCGCCGCAACTCGAGAAAAACCATGAGACTTCCCCCTCCAAGCGAGATGAGGCCCGATTCCCCTGCACTGCATGCAGAGCAATTCCGTGAGCCCCCTGAAACATGTCAGGAGCCTCGACTTGCTTGATGGATGTCGAGACAGTCCGCAAAAACACTGTCACAAGTAGAGAGGGACCCTGAGGTCACACCAGCATCGCGAAGGAGCTCCATGGGCCCCAAATCAACTCGAGATGAGGCCCGCTTCCCCTGCATTGACTCCAGAGCCATCCCCCGTTCCCCATCAAACACGACCTGAGGCTTGACTCCCTTTAGGCAACTCCAGAGGTTCCCCGAGAACAACGGGCCAAGTCTAGAGGAGTACCAAGTTCAGCAGAGCAACTCGAGGACTGCTCCGTGTACCCCAAATTGCCTCGAGATGAGAGCTGATTCCCTGGCTTAGACTCAAGACGTAGGCCACCTTTCCACAAGCCCCTCAAGAGGAGGCTTCTCTCAGCAATAGGTATGAGGGAGGGACCCTGAGATTGCTGCCTCAATGGGCATATACACCGAGAAGCCCTGACTCGAAAGGAGGCCGGCTTTCCTTGCAGTGGCTTGAATACAGTCTAGTCTTTCATCTCACAAGCTGAAGGGATGTCTGCACCACCTGTGGAGTCCCTAGAGAAAGCCCTAGGTCCCCGACTCCTTTCGACGGAATGCCTCACATGCCTCTGACACCTCGAGAGGCACGCAGAGCTCACTGCTTCAAAATTTGACGGAGCCTGACTCCTCTTGAACATTGACAGGAATCCCAGTATCCCTGTGGCTACTGGAAAGGGACCCTGGGTCTCCCGACTCACCTCGAGAAGCGTTCCTTTTGCCCTGCCAAGCCTCGAAGAGACTCCTGAGGTGTCCCTCGTAACTCGACAGGAGTCCTGACTTCGTTGAACAAACACGAGGGTTGAAGGGCCATCCCCGCCGTAAGTCGAGAATGTACCCCAGGTCCCCGCCGCAAACTCGAGAAAAACCATGAGACTTCCCCCTCCAAGCGAGATGAGGCCCGATTCCCCTGCACTGCATGCAGAGCAATTCCGTGAGCCCCCTGAAACATGTCAGGAGCCTCGACTTGCTTGATGGATGTCGAGACAGTCCGCAAAAACACTGTCACAAGTAGAGAGGGACCCTGAGGTCACACCAGCATCGCGAAGGAGCTCCATGGGCCCCAAATCAACTCGAGATGAGGCGCCCGCTTCCCCTGCATTGACTCCAGAGCCATCCCCGTTCCCCATCAAACACGACCTGAGGCTTGACTCCCTTTAGGCAACTCCAGAGGTTCCCCGAGAACAACGGGCCAAGTCTAGAGGAGTACCAAGTTCAGCAGAGCAACTCGAGGACTGCTCCGTGTACCCCAAATTGCCTCGAGATGAGAGCTGATTCCCTGGCTTAGACTCAAGACGTAGGCCACCTTTCCACAAGCCCCTCAAGAGAAGGCTTCTCTCAGCAATAGGTATGAGGGAGGGACCCTGAGATTGCTGCCTCAATGGGCATATACACCGAGAAGCCCTGACTCGAAAGGAGGCCGGGTTTCCTTGCAGTGGCTTGAATACAGTCTAGTCTTTCATCTCACAAGGTGAAGGGATGTCTGCACCACCTGTGGAGTCCCTAGAGAAAGCCCTAGGTCCCCGACTCCTTTCGACGGAATGCCTCACATGCCTCTGACACCTCGAGAGGCACGCAGAGCTCACTGCTTCAAAATTTTGACGGAGCCTGACTCCTCTTGAACATTGACAGGAATCCCAGTATCCCTGTGGCTACTGGAAAGGGACCCTGGGTCTCCCGACTCACCTCGAGAAGCGAAGCGTCCCTTTTGCCCTGCCAAGCCTCGAAGAGACTCCTGAGGTGTCCCTCGTAACTCGACAGGAGTCCTGACTTCGTTGAACAAACACGAGGGTTGAAGGGCCATCATCAGCCCCGCCGTAAGTCGAGAATGTACCCCAGGTCCCCGCCGCAACTCGAGAGAAAAACCATGAGACTTCCCCCTCCAAGCGAGATGAAGCCCCCGATTCCCCTGCACTGCATGCAGAGCAATTCCGTGAGCCCCCTGAAACATGTCAGGAGCCTCGACTTGCTTGATGGATGTCGAGACAGTCCGCAAAAACACTGTCACAAGTAGAGAGGGGACCCTGAGGTCACACCAGCATCGCGAAGGAGCTCCATGGGCCCCAAATCAACTCGAGATGAGGCCCCGCTTCCCCTGCATTGACTCCAGAGCCATCCCCCGTTCCCCATCAAACACGACCTGAGGCTTGACTCCCCTTTAGGCAACTCCAGAGGTTCCCCGAGAACAACGGGCCAAGTCTAGAGGAGTACCAAGTTCAGCAGAGCAACTCGAGGACTGCTCCGTGTACCCCAAATTGCCTCGAGATGAGAGCTGATTCCCTGGCTTAGACTCAAGACGTAGGCCACCTTTCCACAAGCCCCTCAAGAGGAGGCTTCTCTCAGCAATAGGTATGAGGGAGGGACCCTGAGATTGCTGCCTCAATGGGCATATACACCGAGAAGCCCTGACTCGAAAGGAGGCCGGTTTCCTTGCAGTGGCTTGAATACAGTCTAGTCTTTCATCTCACAAGGTGAAGGGATGTCTGCACCACCTGTGGAGTCCCTAGAGAAAGCCCTAGGTCCCCGACTCCTTTCGACGGAATGCCTCACATGCCTCTGACACCTCGAGAGGCACGCAGAGCTCACTGCTTTTCAAAAATTTGACGGAGCCTGACTCCTCTTGAACATTGACAGGAATCCCAGTATCCCTGTGGCTACTGGAAAGGGACCCTGGGTCTCCCCGACTCACCTCGAGAAGCGTCCCTTTTGCCCTGCCAAAGCCTCGAAGAGACTCCTGAGGTTTGTCCCTCGTAACTCGACAGGAGTCCTGACTTCGTTGAACAAACACGAGGGTTGAAGGGCCATCCCCGCCGTAAGTCGAGAATGTACCCCCCCAGGTCCCCGCCGCAACTCGAGAAAAACCATGAGACTTCCCCCTCCCAAGCGAGATGAGGCCCGATTCCCCTGCACTGCATGCAGAGCAATTCCGTGAGCCCCCTGAAACATGTCAGGAGCCTCGACTTGCTTGATGGATGTCGAGACAGTCCGCAAAAAAACACTGTCACAAGTAGATCTAGAGGGACCCTGAGGTCACACCAGCATCGCGAAGGAGCTCCATGGGCCCCCTAAATCAACTCGAGATGAGGCCCCGCTTCCCCCTGCATTGACTCCAGAGCCATCCCCCGTTCCCCATCAAACACGACCTGAGGCTTGACTCCCTTTAGGGGCGGGCAACTCCAGAGGTTCCCCCGAGAACAACGGGGCCAAGTCTAGAGGAGTACCAAGTTCAGCAGAGCAACTCGAGGACTGCTCCGTGTACCCCAAATTGCCTCGAGATGAGAGCTGATTCCCTGGCTTAGACTCAAGACGTAGGCCCCTTTCCACAAGCCCCTCAAGAGGAGGCTTCTCTCAGCAATAGGTATGAGGGAGGGACCCTGAGATTGCTGCCTCAATGGGCATATACACACCGAGAAGCCCTGACTCGAAAAGGAGGCCGGGGGTTTCCTTGCAGTGGCTTGAATACAGTCTAGTCTTTCATCTCACAAGGTGAAGGGATGTCTGCACCACCTGTGGAGTCCCTAGAGAGAAAGCCCTAGGTCCCCGACTCCTTTTTTCGACGGAATGCCCCTCACATGCCTCTGACACCTCGAGAGCACTGCAGAAGCTCACTGCTTCAAAATTTGACAGGAGCCTGACTCCTCTTGAACATTGACAGGAATCCCAGTAATCCCTGTGGCTACTGGAAAGGGACCCTGGGTCTCCCGACTCACCTCGAAGAAGCGCCCTTTTGCCCTGCCCAAGCCTCGAAGAGACTCCTGAGGTGTCCCTCGTAACTCGACAGGAGTCCTGACTTCGTTGAACAAACACGAGGGTTTGAAGGGCCATCCCCGCCGCCCGTAAGTCGAGAATGTACCCCCAGGTCCCCCACCCCCCCTGGCCGCAACTCGAGAAAAACCATGAGACTTCCCCCTCCAAGCGAGATGAGGCCCGATTCCCCTGCCCCTGCATGCAGAGCAATTCCCGTGAGCCCCCTGAACATGTCAGGAGCCTCGACTTGCTTGATGGATGTCGAGACAGTCCGCAAAAACACTGTCACAAGTAGAGAGGGACCCTGAGGTCACACCAGCATCGCGAAGGGCTCCATGGGCCCCCAAATCAACTCGATGATGAGGCCCCGCTCTTCCCCTGCATTGACTCCAGAGCCATCCCCCGTTTCCCCATCAAACACGACCTGAGGCTTGACTCCCCTTTAGGCAACTCCAGAGTTTTCCCCGAGAAACAACGGGCCAAGTCTAGAGGAGTACCAAGTTCAGCAGAGCAACTCGAGGACTGCCCCGTGTAAACCCCAAATTGCCTCGAGATGAGAGCTGATTCCCCTGGCTTAGACTCAAGACGTAGGCCACCTTTCCACAAGCCCCTCAAGAGGAGGCTTCTCTCAGCAATAGGTATGAGGGAGGGAGGGACCCTGAGATTTGCTGCCTCAATGGGCATATACAAACCGAGAAAACCCTGACCTCGAAAGGAGGGCCGGGTTTCCTTGCAGTGGCTTTGAATACAGTCTAGTCTTTCATCTCACAAGGTGAAGGGATGTCTGCACCACCTGTGGAGTCCCTAGAGAAAGCCCCTAGGTCCCCCCCGACTAGCCTTTCGACGGAATGCCTCACATGCCTCTGACACCAGTTCGAGAGGCACGCAGAGCTCACTGCTTCAAAATTTGACGGAGCTCTGACTCCTCTTGAACATTGACAGGAATCCCAGTATCCCTGTGGCTACTGGAAAGGGACCCTGGGTCTCCCCCGACTCACCCTCGAGAAGCGTCCGCTTTTGCCCTGCCAAGCCTCGAGAAGAGACTCCTGAGGTGTCCCTCGTAAACTCGACAGGACCTCCTGACTTCGTTGAAACAAACACGAGGGGTTGAAGGGCCATCCCCGCCGTAAGTCGAGAATGTACCCCAGGTCCCCGCCGCAACTCGAGAAAAACCATGAGACTTCCCCCTCTCCAAGCGAGATGAGGCCCGATTCCCTGCACTGCATGCAGAGCAATTCCGTGAGCCCCCTGAAACATCTAGACAGAAACATGTCAGGAGCCTCGACTTGCTTGATGGATGTCGAGACAGTCCGCAAAAACACTGTCACAAAGTAGAGAGGGACCCTGAGGTCACACCAGCATTCGCGAAGGAGCTCCATGGGCCCCAAAATCAACTCGAGATGAGGCCCGCTTTCCCCTGCATTGACTCCAGACGCCATCCCCAGTTCCCCATCAAACACGACCTGAGGCTTGACTCCCTTTAGGCAACTCCAGAGGTTCCCCGAGAACAACGGGCCAAGTCTAGACGAGTACCAAGTTCAGCAGAGCAACTCGAGGACTGCTCTCCGTGTACCCCAAATTGCCTCGAGATGAGAGCCTGATTCCCTGGCTTAGACTCAAGACGTAGGCCACCTTTCCACAAGCCCCTCAAGAGGAGGCTTCTCTCAGCAATAGGTATGAGGGAGGGACCCTGAGATTGCTAGCCTCAATGGGCATATACACCGAGAAGCCCTGACTCGAAAGGAGGCCGTCTTTTCCTTGCAGTGGCTTGAATACAGTTCCTAGTCTTTCATCTCACAAGTGGTGAAGGGATTGTCTGCACCACCTGTGGAGTCCCCTAGAGAAAGCCCTAGGTCCTAGCCCGACTCCTTTCGACGGAATGCCTCACATGCCTCTGACACCTCGAGAGGGCACGCAGAGCTCACTGCTTCAAAATTTGACGGAGCCTGACGTCCTCTTGAACATTGACAGGAATCCCAGTATCCCTGTGGCTACTGGAAAGGGACCCTGGGTCTCCCGACTCACCTCGAGAAGCGTCCCTTTTGCCCTGCCAAGCCTCGAAGAGAAACTCCTGAGGTGTCCCTCGTAACTCGACAGGACTCCTGACTTCGTTGAACAAACACGAGGGTTGAAAAGGGCCATCCCCGTGCCGTAAGTCGAGAATGTACCCCAGGTCCCCGCCGCACCGCAACTCGAGAAAAACCATGAGACTTCCCGCCTTTACCCAAGCGAGATGAGCCCGATTCCCCTGCACTGCATGCAGAGCAACTTCCGTGAGCGCCCCTGAAACATGTCAGAGCCTCGACTTGCTTGATGGATGTCGAGACAGTCCTGCGGCAAAAAACACTGTCACAAGTAGAGAGGGACCCTGAGGTCACATTGACCAGCATTGCGAAGGAGCTCCATCGGGGCCCCAAATCAACTCGAGATGCAGGCCCGCTTCCCCTGCATTGACTCCAGTAAGCCATCCCCCGTTTCCCCATCAAACACGACCTGAGGCTTGACTCCCTTTAGGCAACTCCAGAGGTTCCCGGGAGACAGAGAACAACGGGCCAAGTCTAGGAGGAGTACCCAAGTTCAGCAGAAGCAACTCGAGGACCCTGCTCCGTGTACGGGCCCAAACTTGCCTCCGAGATGAGAGCTGATTCCCTGCTTAGACTCAAAACGTAGTTGTGCACCTTTCCACAAGCCCCTCAAGAGGAGGCTTCTCTCAGCAATAGGTATGAGGGAGGGACCCTGAGATTGCTGCCTCAATGGGCATATTATAAACACCGTATAAAGAAGTTTTTTTCTATTTTACCCCCCCCCCCCCCCCCTCCCCCCCCCCCCCCCCCCTGATGTATTACGAAACGAGAGGCCTTCACTCACGAAAAGGCTTGCCTTAGCAGTGGCTTTGAATACAGTTCTAGTCTTTCATCTCAAATCTCACAAGGTGAATGGATGTCTGCACCACCTGTGGGAGTCCCTAGAGAAAGCCCTAGGTCCCCGACTCCTTTCGACGGAATGCCTCACATGCCTCTGACACCTCGAGAGGCACGCAGAGCTCACGTGCTTCGAAAATTTGACTGGAGCCTGACTCCTCTCTTAAGAACATTGACAGGAAATCCCAGCTAATCCCTGTGGCTATTACTGGAAAAAAGGGACCCTGGGTCTCCCGACTCACCTCGAGAAGCGTTCCTTATTTTGCCCTGCCAAGCCTCGAAGAGACTCCCTGAAGGGTGTCCCTCGTAACATCGACATGATGAGTCCTGACTTCGTTGAACTAAACACGAGGGTTGAAGGGCCATCCCCCGCCGTAAGTCATGAGAATGAGTAACCCCAGGTCCCCGCCGCAACTCGAGAAAAAAACATGAGACTTCCCCTCTCCAAGCGCGAGATGAGCTGCCCGATTCCCCTGCACTGCATGCAGATGCAATTCCTTCAGTGAGCCCCCTGAAACATGTCAGGAGCCGTTCGACTTGCTTGATGGATGTCGAGACAGTCCGCATAAAACACTGTCACAAGTAGAGAGGGACCCTGAGTAGTCACACCAGCATGCCGCGAAGGAGAGCTCCATGGGCCCCAAATCAACTCGAGATAGAGGGCGCCCCGCTTCCCCTGCATTGACTCCAGAGCCATCCCCACGTTAAATCCATCAAACACCGACCTGAGGCTTGACTACCCTTGAGGCAACTTCCAGATAGAGGTTCCCCGAGAAACACCGGGCCAAGTCTAGAGGAGTACCAAGGTTCAGCAGGAGCACACTCGGAGGACTGCTGCCAATGTACCCGTCAAAATTGCCACTCGTTGACAATGAGAGCTGATTCCCTGGCTTATACTCAAGACGTAGGCCACCTTTCCACAAGCTCCCCTCAAGCAGGAGGACTTTCTCTCAGCAATAAGGTATGAGGGAGGGACCCTGAGATTGGCTGCCTGCAATGGGCATATGTTACACGCGAGAAGCCCTGACTCGAAAGGAGGGCCCCGGGTGGGTTATTTCCTTTGCATGCAGAGCATGAATACAGTCAAACGTCTTTCATCTCACAAGGTGAAGGGATGTCTGCGCACCAGCCTGTTTTTGGAGTCCCTAGAGAGAAAGACCCATGACGGTTCCCCGACTCCTGTTCGAGGGGGAGAGACGGAAATGTCTCACATGCCTCTGACACCGGTCGAAGACAAGCACGCAGAGCTCACTGCTTCAAATTTAAATTTGACGTGAGCCTGACTCCTCTTTGAACATCTTGACAGGAATCCCAGTATCCCTGTGGCTACATGAGGAAACGGACTTCCAGGGTCTCCCTGACTCACTCTCAAGTAGAAGCGTCCCTTTTGCCCTAGTGCCAAGGTCGTTGGCCTCGAAGAGACTCAATGAGGTGTCCCTCGTAACTCGACAGGAGTTCCTGACTTCGTTTTTTTTTTTTTTTGAAATAAAACACGGGCGAGGGTGTGAAAGGGCCATCCTCCCCGTATGCAGTCGAGAATGAAACCCCAGGTCCCCGCCGCAAAGAACTCGGAGAAAAACAATGATACCTGGTGCTTCCCCCCCAAAGCGAGAGATGAGGGCCACGGATTCCCCTCACGCATGCAAAGCAATTCCAGTGACCCCTGAAACATGTCAGGAGCCTCGACTGGCTGATGGATGTCGAGACAGTCCGCCAAAACAAAACTTGTCAACAAGTAGAGAGGGGAACCTGAGGTCACACCCACATCGTCGAAGGATTATTCCAAGGCCCAAAATCAACTCGAAGAGATGAGGCTCGCTATCCCCTGCAATTGAACTCACAGAGCCATCCCCAAATATTCCCCATCAAAAACACGGACCCTGAGGCTTGACTACCCTTGAGCGTGCAACTCCAGAGATACCCCGGGAGATACAACGGGGCCAAGTATCATCGACGCGCAATAACCCCAAGTTCAGCAGAGAACAACGCGCACCGGACTGCCTTACGTGTACCCCAAATTGCCTCTCGAGAATGAGAGCGATTTCCTGGCTTTGAACTCAAGACGTAAGGAGCACCTTTCCACAAGCCCCTCAAGAAGGACGGCTTCCTCCCTCTGCAAAAAGGTATGAGGGAGGGAACCCTGAGATTGCTGCTCACCAATGGGCATTATACACCGAGAAGCCCTGACTCGAAAGGAGGACGGCTTTCATTTGCAGTGTGGCTTGAATACAGTCTAGTCCTTTCATCTCACAAGTGAAGGGATGTCTGCACCACCTGTGGAGTCCCTAGAGAAAGCCCTATGGACCCCGACTTCCTTTCGACGGAATGCCTCACATGCCTCTGACACCTCGAGAGGCACGCAGAGCTCACTGCTTCAAAATCTTTGGATGACGGAGCCTGACTCCTCTTGAACATTGACAGGAATCCCAGTATCCCTGTGGGCTACTGGAAAGGGACCACCTGGGTCTCCCGACTCACCTCGAGAAGCGTCCCTTTTTGCCCTGCCAAGCCCTCGAAGAGACTCCTGAGGTGTCCCCTGTTAACTCGACAGGAGTCTCTGACTTCGTTGAACCAACACGAGGGTTTTTGAAGGGTCCATCCCCGCCGTAAGTCGAGAATGTACCCCCAGGTCCCGCAGCCGCAACTCGAGAAAAACCATGAGACTTCCCCCTCCAAGCCGAGATGAGGCCCGATTCCCCTGCACTGCATGCAGAGCAATTCCGTGAGCCCCCATGAAAAGTGTCAGGAAGCCTCGACTTGCTTGATGGATGTCGAGACAGTCCGCAAAAAACACTGTCACAAGTAGAGAGGGACCTGAGGGGTCACAACAGGAGCAATCGCGAAGGAGCTCCATGGGCCCCAAATCAACTCGAGATGAGGCCCGCTTCCCCTGCACCTTGACCTCCAGTGCCATCCCCTTCCCCATCAAACACGACCTGAGGCTTGACTCCCTTTAGGCAACTCCAGAGGTTCCCCGAGAACAACGGGCCAAGTCTAGAGGAGTACCAAGTTCAGCAGAGCAACTCGAGGACTTCTCCGTGTACCCCAAATTGCCTCGAGATGAGAGCTGATTCCCTGGCTTAGACTCAAGACGTAGGCCACCTTTCCACAAGCCCCTCAAGAGGAGGCTTCTCTCAGCAATAGGTATGAGGGAGGGACCCCTGAGATTGCTGCCTCAAATGGGCAGTTATACACCGAAGAAGCCCTGGACTCGAAAGGAGGCCGGCTTTCCTTGCAGTGGCTTGAATACAGTCTAGTCTTTCATCTCACAAGCTGAAGGGATGTCTGCACCACCTGTGGATTCCCTAGAGAAAGCCCTAGGCCCCCGACTCCTTTCGACGGAATGCCTCACATGCCTCTGACACCTCGAGAGGCACGCAGAGCTCACTGCTTCAAAATTTGACGGAGCCTGACTCCTCTTGAACATTGACAGGAATCCCAGTATCCCTGGAAAGTGACCCTGGGCTACGTCCCCATGGAAAGGGACCCTGGGTCTACCCGACTCACCTCGAGAAGCGTAGACTCTTTTGCCCTGCCAAGCCTCGAAGAGACTCCTGAGGTGTCCCTCGTAACTTCGACAGGAGTCCTGACTTCGTTGAACCAACACGAGGGTTGAAGGGCCATCCCCGCCGTAAGTCGGAAGAATGTAACCCCCAGGTCCCCGCCGCAACTCGAGTAAAAAACATGAGACTTCCCCCTCCAAGCGAGATGAGGCCCGATTCCCCTGCACTGCATGCAGAGCAATTCCGTGAGCCCCCTGAAACATGTCAGGAGCCTCGACTTGCTTGATGGATGTCGAGACAGTCCGCAAAAAAACACTGTCACAAGTAGAGAGGGACCCTGAGAGTCACACCAGCATCGCGAAGGAGCTCCATGGGCCCCAAATCATAACTCGAGATGATTGGGGCCCGCTTCCCCTGCATTGACTCCAGAGCCATCCCCCGTTTCCCCATCAAACACCGACCTGAGGCTTGACTCCCTTTAGGCAACTCCAGAGGTTCCCCGAGAACAACGGGCCAAGTCTAGAGGAGTACCAAGTTCAGCAGAGCAACTCGAGGACTGCTCCGTGTACCCCAAATTGCCTCGAGATGAGAGCTGATTCCCTGGCTTAGACTCAAGACGTAGGCCACCTTTCCACAAGCCCCTCAAGAGGAGGCTTCTTCTCAGCAATAGGTATGAGGGAGGGACCCGAGATTGCTGCCTCAATGGGCATATACACCGAGAAGCCCTGACTCGAAAGGAGGCCGGCTTTTCCTTGCAGTGGCTTGAATACAGTCTAGTCTTTCATCTCACAAGCTGAAGGGATGTCTGCACCACCTGTGGAGTCCCTAGAGAAAGCCCTAGGTCCCCGACTCCTTTCGACGGAATGCCTCACATGCCTCTGACACCTCGAGAGGCACGCAGAGCTCACTGCTTCAAAATTTGACGGAGCCTGACTCCTCTTGAACATTGACAGGAATACCCAGTATCCCTGTGGCTACTGGAAAGGGACCCTGGGTCTCCCGACTCACCTCGAGAAGACGTTCCTTTTGCCCTGCCAAGCCTCGAAGAGACTCTGAGGTTGTCCCTCGTAACTCGACAGGAGTCCTGACTTCGTTTTGAACAAACACGAGGGTCTTGAAGGCCATCCCCGCCGTAAGTCGAGAATGTACCCCAGGTCCCCGCCGCAACTCGAGAGAAAAACCATGAGACTTCCCCCTCCAAGCGAGATGAGGCCCGATTCCCTGCACTGCATGCAGAGCAATTCCGTGAGCCCCCTGAAACATGTCAGGAGCCTCGACTTGCTTGATGGATGTCGAGAGACAGTCCGCAAAAAAAAACACTGTCACAAGTAGAGAGGGACCCTGAGGTCACACCAGCATCGCGAAGGAGCTTCCATGGGCCCCAAATCAACTCGAGATGAGGCCCCGCTTCCCCTGCATTGACTCCAGAGCCATCCCCGTTCCCCATCAATACACGACCTGAGGCTTGACTCCCCTTTAGGCAACTCCAGAGGTTTCCCCGAGAACAACGGGCAAGTCTAGAGGAGTACCAAGTTCAGCAGAGCAACTCGAGGACTGCTCCGTGTACCCCAAATTGCCTCGAGATGAGAGCTGATTCCCTGGCTTAGACTCAAGACGTAGGCCACCTTTCCACAAGCCCCTCAAGAGGAGGCTTCTCTCAGCAATAGGTATGAGGGAGGGACCCTGAGATTGCTGCCTCAATGGGCATATACACCGAGAAGCCCTGACTCGAAAGGAGGCCGGCTTTCCTTGCAGTGGCTTGAATACAGTCTAGTCTTTCATCTCACAAGCTGAAGGGATGTCTGCACCACCTGTGGAGTCCCTAGAGAAAGCCCTAGGTCCCCGACTCCTTTCGACGGAATGCCTCACATGCCTCTGACAACACCTCGAGAGGCACGCAGAGCTCACTGCTTCAAAATTTGACGGAGCTGACTCCTCTTGAACATTGACAGGAATCCCAGTATCCCTGTGGCTACTGGAAAGGGACCCTGGGTCTCCCGACTCACCTCGAGAAGCGTTCCTTTTGCCCTGCCAAGCCTCGAAGAGACTCCTGAGGTGTCCCTCGTAACTCGACAGGAGTCCTGACTTCGTTGAACCAACACGAGGGTTGAAGGGCCATCCCCCGCCGTAAGTCGAGAATGTACCCCAGGTCCCCGCCGCAACTCGAGGAAAAAACCATGAGACTTCCCCCTCCAAGCGAGATGAGGCCCGATTCCCCTGCACTGCATGCAGAGCAATTCCGTGAGCCCCCTGAAACATGTCAGGAGCCTCGACTTGCTTGATGGATGTCGAGACAGTCCGCAAAAACACTGTCACAAGTAGAGAGGGACCCTGAGGTCACACCAGCATCGCGAAGGAGCTCCATGGGCCAAAAATCAACTCGAGATGAGGCCCGCTTCCCCTGCATTGACTCCAGAGCCATCCCCGTTCCCCATCAAACACGACCTGAGGCTTGACTCCCTTTAGGCAACTCCAGAGGTTCCCCGAGAACAACGGGCCAAGTCTAGAGGAGTACCAAGTTCAGCAGAGCAACTCGAGGACTGCTCCGTGTACCCCAAATTGCCTCGAGATGAGAGCTGATTCCCTGGCTTAGACTCAAGACGTAGGCCACTTTCCACAAGCCCCTCAAGAGGAGGCTTCTCTCAGCAATAGGTATGAGGGAGGGACCCTGAGATTGCTGCCTCAATGGGCATATACACCGAGAAGCCCTGACTCGAAAGGAGGCCGGCTTTCCTTGCAGTGGCTTGAATACAGTCTAGTCTTTCATCTCACAAGCTGAAGGGATGTCTGCACATGCCCTGTGGAGTCCCTAGAGAAAAAGCCCTAGGTCCCCGACTCCTTTCGACGGAATGCCTCACATGCCTCTGACACCTCGAGAGGCACGCAGAGCTCACTGCTTCAAAATTTGACGGAGCCTGACTCCTCTTGAACATTGACAGGAATCCCAGTATCCCTGTGGCTACTGGAAAGGGACCCTGGGTCTCCCGACTCACCTCGAGAAGCGTTCCTTTTGCCCTGCCAAGCCTCGAAGAGACTCCTGAGGTGTCCCTCGTAACTCGACAGGAGTCCTGACTTCGTTTTGAACCAACACGAGGGTTGAAGGGCCATCCCCGCCGTAAGTCGAGAATGTACCCCAGGTCCCCGCCGCAACTCGAGAAAAACCATGAGACTTCCCCCTCCAAGCGAGATGAGGCCCCGATTCCCCTGCACTGCATGCAGAGCAATTCCGTGAGCCCCCTGAAACATGTCAGGAGCCTCGACTTGCTTGATGGATGTCGAGACAGTCCGCAAAAACACTGTCACACAGTAGAGAGGGACCCTGAGGTCACACCAGCATCGCGAAGGAGCTCCATGGGCCCCCCAAATCAACTCGAGATGAGGCCCCCCGCTTCCCCTGCTATTGACTCCAGAGCCATCCCCCGTTCCCCATCAAACACGACCTGAGGCTTGACTCCCTTTAGGCAACTCCAGAGGTTCCCCGAGAACAACGGGCCAAGTCTAGAGGAGTACCAAGTTCAGCAGAGCAACTCGAGGACTGCTCCGTGTACCCCAAATTGCCTCGAGATGAGAGCTGATTCCCTGGCTTAGACTCAAGACGTAGGCCACCTTTCCACAAGCCCCTCAAGAGGAGGCTTCTCTCAGCAATAGGTATGAGGGAGGGACCCTGAGATTGCTGCCTCAATGGGCATATACACCGAGAAGCCCTGACTCGAAAGGAGGCCGGCTTTCCTTGCAGTGGCTTGAATACAGTCTAGTCTTTCATCTCACAAGGTGAAGGGATGTCTGCACCACCTGTGGAGTCCCTAGAGAAAGCCCTAGGTCCCCGACTCCTTTCGACGGAATGCCTCACATGCCTCTGACACCTCGAGAGGCACGCAGAGCTCACTGCTTCAAAATTTGACGGAGCCTGACTCCTCTTGAACATTGACAGGAATCCCAGTATCCCTGTGGCTACTGGAAAGGGACCCTGGGTCTCCCGACTCACCTCGAGAAGCGTTCCTTTTGCCCTGCCAAGCCTCGAAGAGACTCCTGAGGTGTCCCTCGTAACTCGACAGGAGTCCTGACTTCGTTGAGCCAACACGAGGGTTGAAGGGCCATCCCCGCCGTAAGTCGAGAATGTACCCCAGGTCCCCGCCGCAACTCGAGAAAAACCATGAGACTTCCCCCTCCAAGCGAGATGAGGCCCGATTCCCCTGCACTGCATGCAGAGCAATTCCGTGAGCCCCCTGAAACATGTCAGGAGCCTCGACTTGCTTGATGGATGTCGAGACAGTCCGCAAAAACACTGTCACAAGTAGAGAGGGACCCTGAGGTCACACCAGCATCGCGAAGGAGCTCCATGGGCCCCAAATCAACTCGAGATGAGGCCCGCTTCCCCTGCATTGACTCCAGAGCCATCCCCCGTTCCCCATCAAACACGACCTGAGGCTTGACTCCTTTAGGCAACTCCAGAGGTTCCCCGAGAACAACGGGCCAAGTCTAGAGGAGTACCAAGTTCAGCAGAGCAACTCGAGGACTGCTCCGTGTACCCCAAATTGCCTCGAGATGAGAGCTGATTCCCTGGCTTAGACTCAAGACGTAGGCCACCTTTCCACAAGCCCCTCAAGAGGAGGCTTCTCTCAGCAATAGGTATGAGAGGGAGGGACCCTGAGATTGCTGCCTCAATGGGCATATACACCGAGAAGCCCTGACTCGAAAGGAGGCCGGGTTTCCTTGCAGTGGCTTGAATACAGTCTAGTCTTTCATCTCACAAGCTGAAGGGATGTCTGCACCACCTGTGGAGTCCCTAGAGAAAGCCCTAGGTCCCCGACTCCTTTCGACGGAATGCCTCACATGCCTCTGACACCTCGAGAGGCACGCAGAGCTCACTGCTTCAAAATTTGACGGAGCCTGACTCCTCTTGAACATTGACAGGAATCCCAGTATCCCTGTGGCTACTGGAAAGGGACCCTGGGTCTCCCGACTCACCTCGAGAAGCGTTCCTTTTGCCCTGCCAAGCCTCGAAGAGACTCCTGAGGTGTCCCTCGTAACTCGACAGGAGTCCTGACTTCGTTGAAACAACAAGAGGGTTGAAGGGCCATCCCCGCCGTAAGTCGAGAATGTACCCCAGGTCCCCGCCGCAACTCGAGAAAAACCATGAGACTTCCCCCTCCAAGCGAGATGAGGCCCGATTCCCCTGCACTGCATGCAGAGCAATTCCGTGAGCCCCCTGAAACATGTCAGGAGCCTCGACTTGCTTGATGGATGTCGAGACAGTCCGCAAAAAACACTGTCACAAGTAGAGAGGGACCCTGAGGTCACACCAGCATCGCGAAGGAGCTCCATGGGCCCCAAATCAACTCGAGATGAGGCCCGCTTCCCCTGCATTGACTCCAGAGCCATCCCCCGTTCCCCATCAAACACGACCTGAGGCTTGACTCCCTTTAGGCAACTCCAGAGGTTCCCCGAGAACAACGGGCCAAGTCTAGAGGAGTACCAAGTTCGCAGCAGAGCAACTCGAGGACTGCTCCGTGTACCCCAAATTGCCTCGAGATGAGAGCTGATTCCCTGGCTTAGACTCAAGCATGACGTAGGCCACCTTTCCACAAGCCCCTCAAGAGGAGGCTTCTCTCAGCAATAGGTATGAGGGAGGGACCCTGAGATTGCTGCCTCAATGGGCATATACACCGAGAAGCCCTGACTCGAAAGGAGGCCGGCTTTCCTTGCAGTGGCTTGAATACAGTCTAGTCTTTCATCTCACAAGCTGAAGGGATGTCTGCACCACCTGTGGAGTCCCTAGAGAAAGCCCTAGGTCCCCGACTCCTTTCGACGGAATGCCTCACATGCCTCTGACACCTCGAGAGGCACGCAGAGCTCACTGCTTCAAAATTTGACGGAGCCTGACTCCTCTTGAACATTGACAGGAATCCCAGTATCCCTGTGGCTACTGGAAAGGGACCCTGGGTCTCCCGACTCACCTCGAGAAGCGTTCCTTTTGCCCTGCCAAGCCTCGAAGAGACTCCTGAGGTGTCCCTCGTAACTCGACAGGAGTCCTGACTTCGTTGAACCAAAACACGAGGGTTGAAGGGCCATCCCCGCCGTAAGTCGAGAATGTACCCCAGGTCCCCGCCGCAACTCGAGAAAAACCATGAGACTTCCCCCTCCAAGCGAGATGAGGCCCGATTCCCCTGCACTGCATGCAGAGCAATTCCGTGAGCCCCCTGAAACATGTCAGGAGCCTCGACTTGCTTTGATGGATGTCGAGACAGTCCGCAGAAAAACACTGTCACAAGTAGAGAGGGACCCTGAGGTCACACCAGCATCGCGAAGGAGCTCCATGGGCCCCAAATCAACTCGAGATGAGGCCCGCTTCCCCTGCATTGACTCCAGAGCCATCCCCCGTTCCCCATCAAACACGACCTGAGGCTTGACTCCCTTTTAGGCAACTCCAGAGGTTCCCGAGAACAACGGGCCAAGTCTAGAGGAGTACCAAGTTCAGCAGAGCAACTCGAGGACTGCTCCGTGTACCCCAAATTGCCTCGAGATGAGAGCTGATTCCCTGGCTTAGATCAAGACGTAGGCCACCTTTCCACAAGCCCCCCTCAAGAGGAGGCTTCTCTCAGCAATAGGTATGAGGGAGGGACCCTGAGATTGCTGCCTCAATGGGCATATACACCGAGAAGCCCTGACTCGAAAGGAGGCCGGAGTTTTTCCTTGCAGTTGGCTTGAATACAGTCTAGTCTTTCATCTCACAAGCTGAAGGGATGTCTGCACCACCTGTGGAGTCCCTAGAGAAAGCCCTAGGTCCCGACTCCTTTCGACGGAATGCCTCACATGCCTCTGACACCTCGAGAGGCACGCAGAGCTCACTGCTTCAAAATTTGACGGAGCACTGACTCCTCTTGAACATTGACAGGAATCCCAGTATCCCTGTGGCTACTGGAAAGGGACCCTGGGTCTCCCGACTCACCTCGAGAAGCGTCCCTTTTGCCCTGCCAAGCCTCGAAGAAGACTCCTGAGGTGTCCCTCGTAACTCGACAGGAGTCCTGACTTCGTTGAACAAACACGAGGGTTGAAGGCCATCCCCGCGTAAGTCGAGAATGTACCCCAGGTCCCCGCCCGCAACTCGAGAAAAAACCATGAGACTTCCCCCTCCAAGCGAGATGAGGCCCGATTCCCCTGCACTGCATGCAGAGCAATTCCGTGAGCACCCCTGAAACATGTCAGGAGCCTCGACTTGCTTGATGGATTTCGAGACAGTCCGCACAAAAAAAAACACTGTCACAAGTAGAGAGGGACCCTGAGGTCACACCAGCATCGCGAAGGAGCTCCATGGGCCCCAAATCAACTCGAGATGAGGCCCGCTTCCCTGCATTGACTCCAGAGCCATCCCCCGTTCCCCATCAAACACGACCTGAGGCTTGACTCCCTTTAGGCAACTCCAGAGGTTCCCCGAGAACAACGGTGTCGGCCAAGTCTAGAGGAGTACCAAGTTCAGCAGAGCAACTCGAGGATCTGCTCCGTGTACCCCAAATTGCCTCGAGATGAGAGCTGATTCCCTGGCTTAGACTCAAGACGTAGGCCACCTTTCCACAAGCCCCTCAAGAGGAGCGCTTCTCTCTCAGCAATAGGTATGAGGGAGGGACCCTGAGATTGCTGCCTCAATGGGCATATACACCGAGAAGCCCTGTACTCGAAAGGAGGCCGGGTTTCCTTGCAGTGGCTTGAATACAGTTAGGTCTTTCATCTCACAAGGTGAAGGGATGTCTGCACCACCTGTGGAGTCCCTAGAGAAAGCCCTAGGTCCCCGACTCCTTTCGACGGAATGCCTCACATGCCTTGACACCTCGAGAAGCACGCAGAGCTCACTGCTTCAAAATTTTGACGGAGCCCTGGACTTCTCTTGAACATTGACAAGGAATCCCAGTATCCCTGTGAGTCTACTGGAAAGGGACCCTGGGTCTCCCGACCTCCCTCGAGAAGCGTTCCCTTTTGCCCTGCCAACGCCTCGAAGAAGAGACTCTGAGGTGTCCCTCGTAACTCGAAAAGGACTCATGACTTCGTTGAACAAACACGAGGTTTTTGAAGGGCCATTCCCGCCGTTAAGTAGAAAATGTACCCCAGGTCCCCGCCGCCCGCATAACCAAACTCGAGAAGAATAAACCATGAGACTTCCCACTGCCCCAAGCCGAGATGAAGCCCCGATTACACTCTGCACTGCATGGCAGAGCCATACACGTGAGGCCCCTGATGAAACATGTTTCAGGGGCCTCGAATTGCTTTGATGGATGTCGAGAGAGTCCGCAAAAAGACATGTCAACAGGTAGCTAGAGAGGGACCATGAGTGTCACACCGACAAGAATCGTGAAGGAGCTCCAATGGGCCCTAAATCAACTCGAGATAAGGGGCCGCTTCCCCCTGCATTGACTCCAGAGCCATCCCCCGTTCCCCATCAAACACGACCTGAGGCTTGACTCCCTTTAGGCAACTCCAGAGGTTCCCCGAGAACAACGGGCCAAGTCTAGAGGAGTACCAAGTTCAGCAGAGCAACTCGAGGACTGCTCCGTGTACCCCAAATTGCCTCGAGATGAGAGCTGATTCCCTGGCTTAGACTCAAGACGTAGGCCACCTTTCCACAAGCCCCTCAAGAGGAGGCTTCTCTCAGCAATAGGTATGAGGGAGGGACCCTGAGATTGCTGCCTCAATGGGCATATACACCGAGAAGCCCTGACTCGAAAGGAGGCCGGGTTTCCTTGCAGTGGCTTGAATACAGTCTAGTCTTTCATCTCACAAGGTGAAGGGATGTCTGCACCACCTGTGGAGTCCCTAGAGAAAGCCCTAGGTCCCCGACTCCTTTCGACGGAATGCCTCACATGCCTCTGACACCTCGAGAGGCACGCAGAGCTCACTGCTTCAAAATTTGACGGAGCCTGACTCCTCTTGAACATTGACAGGAATCCCAGTATCCCTGTGGCTACTGGAAAGGGACCCTGGGTCTCCCGACTCACCTCGAGAAGCGTCCCTTTTGCCCTGCCAAGCCTCGAAGAGACTCCTGAGGTGTCCCTCGTAACTCGACAGGAGTCCTGACTTTCGTTGAACAAACACGAGGGTTGAAGGGCCATCCCCGCCGTAAGTCGAGAATGTACCCCAGGTCCCCGCCGCAACTCGAGAAAAACCATGAGACTTCCCCCTCCAAGCGAGATGAGGCCCGATTCCCCTGCACTGCATGCAGAGCAATTCCGTGAGCCCCCTGAAACATGTCAGGAGCCTCGACTTGCTTGATGGATGTCGAGACAGTCCGCAAAAACACTGTCACAAGTAGAGAGGGACCCTGAGGTCACACCAGCATCGCGAAGGAGCTCCATGGGCCCCAAATCAACTCGAGATGAGGCCCGCTTCCCCTGCATTGACTCCAGAGCCATCCCCCGTTCCCCATCAAACACGACCTGAGGCTTGACTCCCTTTAGGCAACTCCAGAGGTTCCCCGAGAACAACGGGCCAAGTCTAGAGGAGTACCAAGTTCAGCAGAGCAACTCGAGGACTGCTCCGTGTACCCCAAATTGCCTCGAGATGAGAGCTGATTCCCTGGCTTAGACTCAAGACGTAGGCCACCTTTCCACAAGCCCCTCAAGAGGAGGCTTCTCTCAGCAATAGGTATGAGGGAGGGACCCTGAGATTGCTGCCTCAATGGGCATATACACCGAGAAGCCCTGACTCGAAAGGAGGCGGGTTTCCTTGC